>JAEPRB010000107.1:0-131761 GCA_016758965.1 Circinella minor | reverse complement strand
ATTATATTGAAATGAGTTAAATTAATGTGAATGGCAGACAAGGTGAATGTTAAAGTTATGTAAACGCGTGTGGTGGTAACTAGTTTAACTATGAACTCGAAACAGCAAAGGTTATGCGAAATAATAAAGTTTTTAAGTTTTTAAAGAGAGAGAGTTTTTTTTTCAATAAAATCATTTTTGATTGGCTATTCAATAAACTGATTTCTTATTGGCTCAGAAGCCCCATTCATATTATCCGTGCCAAAAATTGATGGATCGGAAAATCAAAAGCCCAGCAGCATGATGAAAAAAGCTTGTATGATGAAATTCTTTTCTAAATATAGTGCCAGGTTTGGCATATTTGTTTGAGGCAGCTCATACAAGTATATAAGATACTAAGAAAACCCTGTTGTGGAGACTTATGCTCATATTAAAGAAGAATTCAAGATACAAAGAAATGATGCAGAAAAATATGTCTAAATAAAAAGATGAAATGATCTTTTTTAGCTATATAATATATAAAAAATTAATGAATCATTTAGAAAAAAAAGATATCTTTATTAATTTGATGTCTACGTAGTCTAGTTCAGAGAAGGAAAGAATCAATCCACAAAATATATAGTTGGCCTAAGTCATTGTCCATATATTGCTGTTGGATTGGAATTTGGATGCTGGCAGAACATCTAGTTCAGCTATAGAATTCCACAAACTATCAGATTGACACTAGTAAGCGATGATCTGCATGTTACCAAAATTTTTGATTGGTTGCTTTCTAATATAGTTTACTTGAGGTTTTTCATTCTGTGTGGACGAATCATGCTTTTCAGTTTGATTGGACTGAGATTATCATTAGTTTGTTGTTTAATTTGTGGCCAAATAGCAGATTGTTGGAGTTTGGTCCAGTGACTTCCGGATGATTGGTAGTGAAAACTAAGCTAAAGTTTGATTTAAAGAGTATTATCAAATAAAGACGAGGATGTTTCATGCTTGTACTCCATATTTATATTATTCAATTGTTATATTAACTGCAATTCTTATAAAATTCAACACATAGCACTTATAAGTATTATATCATGAATAGCGAACGAATGTTCTTTTAGTAGCAGTGGCAATAATACATTTAATGATTTATCATAAACTTTGGTACATTTTTTTTTCAAAGGCACCCTTTACTACACAACAATAACTATATATTTATTACAAAGAAGCACATCGGTAACCACGCCATTTTTCATAGCCAGTTCGTCGATAAAAGTCGACTAGTTCAACCCAATCCACATACGATTTTTTAACCCCACGTTTCATCAAGATCTTGTTTGCTTCAACAACAATTCCAATGCCAATTCCTCTGCCACGTTCCTCTTCAGCGACACCTACGCATGCCATACCACCGCTTGCCTCGGTAAACAGCTTGTCATCAGTCCATATCAAATCACCACGGTCTGGATGGGTTGTATGAGTAGTATTTAATACCAAACTTGCCAATAATTTTCCATTCTCGTTATCTTGACGTGCCACAAGCAAATCTTGGAAATCACCCAAATCAGCATGGTGTTGATATGATCTAAGCCAAGAAGGAAAATAACGTCGTTGAAAAGCCAAAAGTTCCCATAATTCACTGGGCTTAATTCGTCCAAACCAAATCTTTTCACGCTTCATACGGTCCTCAACTGATTTATTACCAACAGTTTCCTGATCCAAATTACCAACAAGGTCCCATACATGCTTTGATTGAAACTTCCATCCACGTCGTTCAAAGAAGCTTTGATGTTGCTCTTTGTCTTGTGGAAGACCAGGGAAAAAACGAGGGTATGTGGATCCAAGCATATATGTGTTGCAGGACTGAAGTCGTAAATAATCAAGTGCATGATCATGCAAAAGTGAACCGATACCACGACGTTCGTATTGTGGATGGGTCATCAACAGCATCAATTCGCCCTTCTTGTCGGCATACTTGACTTGTGTCGCGACGAATCCAATGACTTCGCCCGTTTGACAATCAGTAGCAGCCCAATGATTTCCGTTCTTTGCAGTTCGCAAGGCCTTTTCAATTTTGTCCGACCCAAGTGGCCAGTCTTCACCATATACGTTGTCCCATAACGTTGTCACTTGATTCAAGTGTAATTCTGGATTGTATTTTTCAACCATGCATACGGGTTTCTTTCTTTTAAGCGGAACATCTGGGATTGTCACGGGTAAATGACTGTTGGACATCGTTTCCCCAAAGATGGCACTCACAACCGCTTCGTGTGCTGGTGGCGTATATTCATACGCAACGACATATGTATCAATTTCTGAGAATGCCATTAAGTCATATGGATTCATTACCGCTGTAACTATCAATCTCTTGGCTACCTTGTGTGCATACTTCACCATATCAACTTGGAAAGGATGCAAATTGGCATTGGCAGTACCTATGATAACCCAGTCTGAACTGCGGATGATGTCTGTAAGCTCGTCATGATTGGTATCAGGGGTGTAGATAATATACTTCAGGTTATCATGTCGCTTCTTTAATGATTCATGGAACGTATTGAACGGTTCGATTTCTGAATCGATGGCGAGTGTTTGTGGAACATGAGCGCCAAGGAAGAGGATACGATTATCTTTTCCAGGTCGAATCGGGATAACATTTTTGTTGTCGCGGACAATAGTTGGTACTTTGTTATATAATCGGTTGCTGAGCTCCAATGCTGGTTCAGAAAGCGATGGCATATTGTCCAACACGAGATCCCAAGTCAAAAATTTGTCTTTGAGTTGTTCTACTCTTTTGAGAGATACAGCCACCGCATCCTGGTTCAAAGTACCTTTATCATAAGCATCGTATAACAAATCAAATGCACTACGTTGAAAATCAAGTGTGTGTGAAATCATAGCTATATCATTTCCTGCACGCAGTGCTTCCAGTGCTCCTTGAGGAGTACCCACAGTATCCTTTACAGCCTCCATCTCCAAACAATCGGTAATAATTACACCTTTGTATCCCATGCGGTGACGAAGTAAATTAGTGGCAATTGCTGGAGACAAACTAGAAACTTTATCACCGGAAATTTGAGGCAACACAATATGACCAATCATGATGGATGAAGGATATGTCAATGCGTCAGTACCTGTATTGATTGTCTGGCGGAATGGCACGAGTTCAACTTGTTCCAACTCCTCTAATGTCTTGTCAATTACAGGCACGCCAATATGAGAATCTGTGGCTGTATCTCCATGACCAGGAAAATGCTTGGCGCTGGTAGCAACACCGCCCCGATGATATCCTTCGACCTGAGCCATGCCCAACTGCCCTACAGCAACTGGTTCTTCACCAAATGAACGGACACCAATAACAGGATTTAGTGGATTATTGTTAACATCCAATACTGGTGCCAAGTTCCAGTTAATACCAAGTGACAACAGTTCTTTCGATACGTGGACAGCAACATCCCTTGCTGCGGTGGATGAACCAAGTGCTCCAAGTGCCATACTTCCTGGCAAATAAGTACCACTTTTACGACCTAAACGACGAACGACGCCATTTTCTTGGTCTACTGCAATAAACAAAGGACGCTTGTGACCAGCACGTCGAGCAATACTTTGTAATGATGTAGTCAATTGTCGTACTTGTTCAGGAGTGTCGATGTTACGTGAGAAAAAAATGATGGAGCCAAGATTGTGATTTTCAATAAGGTCAATGATTCCTGGAGTTGGCTCGAGACCATCAAAACCACACATAAGAAGCTGCCCAATATCAGCATTCTTTATTGTGGATGGTAAATTTTGCGTTTGAATTGTCATGACGACTAAGTGTTAATGTTAGGGAAGAATAATAAAAAAAAAATAAGGGTGTGTAAAAAAAAGGGTCCTTGCGTTACCTCACATGATGGCATATAATTTTATGTAATTATCCCAGGCTATGCAAAAAAAAAAATGTGCCCCTTTTTCTGGATGTTATTTTCAGTAAGAAATGAGATACGGGCGAGTCGTAATCATAGGAAAAGCTTATAATAATTGACGATGAATATGCTTCTGATTATGCTTTTGTTGTCAAACAACTGCAGTTGTAAATCAATGTTTCAAAATACAAAATGCGAACCATGGCGCATTATTACTTTACCTTGTAGCACAATAATTCCCTCTTCTTTGAAAACCCAGATATGAACTACAAAAAGATCAATAATGGTAATCATGAATGCCGCCTACGTATATTGCTGAGTTCAACAGTAATTGCTGCTGACCGAATTCATATTTGCTTATACGTAAACCATTATCAATCTTGCGCAATAGATGAATTTTAGTGGAACGTTGTTGTGAATCTCAACTTTTTTTTGTCGTTACGCTTGAACATACTTTCCAATTTTTTTTTACTTTGATACGATACATATTAGACGTCATTCTTTAACAGCCCGTATATATATGTAATCAGAAGTACCAGATCACGCTCTGCTAGCTACTCAATAATGCTTAGTTAAAATACACTAAATATATTCTCAAATATTACAGATAGTATAATATTATCTTAAGCCGTATATTTACTATAAGAAGGTAAGACGACGTTCCTTTTTTATAACATTTGCCATTTGTGCACGGTCATCGGTTTGGTGATTTTTTTTGTTGAGCAGTTTTATAGTAACAATAAACAATCAAGTAATCTTCTGTGGTCAGTAAAGTATACAATTCCGTATTGTTGTATTAAAAGAAATGGCTTGTGCAACATATTGAAATTGCGCAATTTTTTGACCATTTTAGGTGAAAAATGTTTTGTTATGCCATTTTTGAAGCAAGAAAAAAAAAGTCTTAACCATCCTTTCCCTATTTCAGACAAAGAGTTTCATGCTTGGATAATAGATATAGTACACTATCTTATTGTATAACACTACACGATTAGCCTTCGCCTTATAATACATAATATCTGAAGTTCGGAGAGGAGTTATAAAGCTAGAGCAGAATTATATGATAGCATAGGTTGATCACTATTTTCGATGCATTATGCCTCTATTTATTTCTCATTCCTGATAATAACAATATAATGATACGTACTACGTACTTTTTTGTCGTTTTTTTCTGTACTGTTAAAATTAACTTACTATATTTTGGTATTTCCCACCTTGAAAATCGTATTTTCTTATTCAGTATATATATACATATACACGCAGATCGCTTATTGTATCTCCTATTTCCATCTTTTTTTTTTCACAATAATGTTTCACAATCTCAATCTTTTTGCTAGTCCTGTAACGTCGCTTGCAATTCTTGTGCTACCCATACAGCTTCTATTAGCATACTGACACCATGGTCATCCACGACGTCGTGATTCAAAGACAAAATTACCCAACTATTTGTCCTACTTCTATCCCATCACTTATGAAATTGTGAATGACACCATCGTCGCGCAATTCGTCCTCATCATTAAAAAAGTACATACATAAATAAATAAAAAGTGTATATAAAATGTAGAGATTTTTGATAGCATTCATATTATATTTCTCTTTATTCCAGCCTAGAAACTTAAAAAGATTGTTATTGGACGGGTGCCGCTATTATATTTTCTCTTTTTTATCCATTTATTTTACACACATATTATATACCCTTTACTTGTGATATATATTTATTACATTTTTCCTTTTAACTCTCATGTCCGATTCCAAACATATAAAAAATGATCTTGCTTTTCGCGAGGACGTTTCCATCGATACGACAGTGAAGAAAGGATACATTTTGAATGACAAACATAGTATATCAAAAATTTCAGTTACAAGCACAAATTACGGCGCTGCAGATTCCGATAGTGTTATTACTGATATCGAAGGGTATGAAGAAAATCTTATGTGGACAGAAGAAGAGGAAACCCGGGTGCGCAGGAAAATTGATTTTTATCTTATGCCTTTTATGCTCTTAATGGCTTTCGTCCTCAATATGGATCGTACCAATCTCTGTAAGTCTTTCTTAGTCCCTTTTTTTTTTTTACTTTTTTGAAATTATTAGTGGAGGAAATGGGGGCTAACGTATATTCTACTTTTTTTTTTATAAAAGCAAATGCTATTTCGGATCATCTTGCAGAAAATCTTGGTTTTAGTAAGTACTTCAACTTTTATTGTTTCATAATACTAGTAAAAAGAAAGAAAAGTAGTTACTAACCTCGCTCGAATAATAATCTCTTTTTTTTAAAAAAAAAAAAAGCGAACAACGGAGTGAATACCGGTATTTTGGCATATTCTATTATTTTCACAGTGTTCACATTACCATCCAATTTCATCTCCAAAAAGATCGGTGCTCATCGTTGGATCCCTATTCTCATGTCTTCTTGGGCTGTTGTTACTTGGGCACATGTACTTATCCATGTAAGCTATTTCTTTTTTTTAATTCACATTACTATTTCTACTTGATTATTACTAGCTCATGGTGTATGTTATAGATGATTAATCACCTTATTTTTATTATTTAATAGAACTTTGGTGGCTTTATGGCTGTTCGAGTGTTAATCGCTGTAACAGGTATGTTTATAATATTTAGCAAAAAGAAACGTCTTTGACACGCTGATTGGGTAACTTATTAGGGTAACATCTTTAATTGTTTTTTAGAGGCTGGATTTATTCCTGCATCCTTGAATTATCTTACTTCATGGTATAAGACGAGGGAACTTGCAACTCGTCTTGCGTTTTTCTGGGGTATTCAGTCGGTTGCCTCTGCTGTATCTGGCTTAATTTCTTTTGGTATTTTTCGACTTTCTGGCGTCGGCGGCCTATACGGTTGGAAATGGCTTTTCCTTATCGATGGTATCTTTACACACATTATTGCATTCATCGCCTTGTAAGTAACAAGCACCATATAACCTCAATTTATATATAATGTTGTTTACATACTTATCTTTAGTGTTGAATCTAATAAATTATGTAATATATGATACTAGTCTTTATTTACCAAAGAATGCTATGAACACGAGTGGATCCCTTCGTGGAAAGAAAGGTTGGTTTACTGAAAAAGAAGCCAAGATTGCAGTAACTCGTGTTATCCGTGATGATTTGAGCAAAACTGAACAGAATGTTCCTATTACTCGAGAAGATGTCAAGATGGCTCTCTGTGATTCTAAACTTTGGGTAAATATATATAACAATTTTCATATTCGAATCTTCTGTATACAGTAATGATTAATTATTTATCTTTCAAATTATTTCTTAGGTACATTTACTTACAACCTTTCTTGGTATGATGACTGATACACCCATTCAAACTTATTTACCATCAATCATTCGGGATGGTGGTTTTCCTGTGACCACTGCTAATCTTTTAACTATGCCTTCATATCTGGGTGGTCTTGTTTTCTCGCTTCTTATCGCACACAGCTCAGATAAACATGGTGAAGTGGCTCTTCACGCACTCATTGGTAATATTTGGCAAATGGTGGGTTATATTACATTAAAAACTCTTCCTGCTGACGCTGGTCGTTGGCCTTTGTTTGCCGCAGCAACAGTAACAGGTGCAGCACCAAGTTGGCACGGAATGCATATTGGTATGTTCAATTGTGTTTACTTTTTTTTGTTTGTTTTATGTTTTTATAAAATGTTATTATTAACAACCTTTTTATAATGAATGTATAGCATATATGAGTGCGAACATGGCCCCTGCTGGTAAACGGGCTATTGCTCTTGGTGCTATCATTGGTACATAATAACTTTTTTTTTTACATTCTTTTATACGTAATATATTGAATTGACAATCACTTACGTATACTATATATTTTGTTTGATAGGAGCTGCGAATCTAAATGGTGTGCCAGGCTCTCAGCTTTATCGTAAGTATTTTATTTTGTTTTGCACTTTATTTCATTGGTATAATAAGAAATACAACAAAACAAATATTCATGTTTATATAAAATATTGACATAAAATTCTACTTGGTTACATTATTTTAGGCGCTGAGGATGCACCAAGATACCCAAAAGGCAATCTTATTTGTATAATTTGTAATGTTATTACTCTCTTTCTCTTCTTATCGCAACGATTACGATACTCTCTTACAAATAAATATCGCGCAAAGAAATGGAATGCCATGTCCGATTCAGAAAAGAAAGAATATAACAATACCACTAAAGACAAAGGAAACGACCGACTTGACTTCCGTTTCAGAATTTAATCATCTCCCTCTGATTAAATATTTACGTTTATATACATATTCATATCCTATCTATCTTCTTGTATAATTTCTTTATATCTCATTTCTTCTTACCCTTGTATTTAATATTTTTTTTCACTTTCCCATAGTCAATAAACGAATTACTATATATGCTTCATTATCTTCTATAATAGTATCATGTCATAAAAATAAAAAAAGTTTTTTTAAGTAATCCCTGTGATATAGTAGCATTATTTCTCATTAGGACGAAGCTCAGAATTTATTGTTTGAATTCTCTTTAATCATGACGCACTAATAGTACTATACTTGGGTGTGGTTATTCCTAATATATTTTGACAAGTGATACGTAACAAAAATAAGCATAATACTATACCACTGATAAGTGTGATGGTTGTTAACATCACAGTAACGCTTACGTCTTTAATTTATTAAGAAAATAATCTATAAATATCGTTGAGCATTATTGAATTGCACAAAGATTAAACCAAGTGTAAATAATTTTCGAACAGAAAAAGTAAGAAAACATGCAGTTTCAAATGAATATATACAAAAATATACGACTTTTAGACACTTATAACTGACGGCCCCATTGGCAGATCATGTAGCTCCTAACTATATGAAGACTATTAAAAGAGCTTTTTTTACTATTTTAATTTATACAATCACTATAAAATAGCAAAAGAAAGAATATCATCTGTATATATTAAATATATCACACATAAATTAATTTGTCATTTGCAGACTAAACATTATTACTGTACTTCTCATAAATTGCTTATTGATCATGTGAACTATAAATAGAATATTACTATGATACTTGTTAAAAATAATCTTCTTCAGTAACTTTTTTTTTATTACGTACTTACCATTTTCAAGAAATAAAAAAGTTTTAAGTACGTACGTACGTTGTTTTTTTTTGTGGAATAAAAATTAATCAACCTAAATAAATAATAGGTAGAGTGACATGATGTATGCTTACTTTGATAAGTTTGTCACATAAACCTACTAACTGCATTAAAATATGAACAAAAAAGCTATGTATCAGCAAGCAGAAGGTTTGTGTTTTGAACCATAATCAACTATTATCATGACCTTTTTTTTATCCAATGTATTGATATGTTTAGCACTTTTAAAAATTTGATCATTGCTCTGTTACTTTTTAAATATAATATTCACTTTTTTCCATACGAGTGTTACACATAAAATAATAATATATTATATCTAAAAGAGCGATCAAAAATATTTACATAGATAATGTATATAGAATAACACCAAAGACATCTTACAAATCAGTAAATAGCTAAATAAATAACTATTTAAAATGCAATATAAGTCAAACCATCGATGGTACAAGAATAACCATTACTGTCGAATATTCACGACTCTTCTAGAATTATATGCTGTATTCTGCCCCCCGCCCCCGCCCTAGAATCAAATAAGGGGGGGGACTTTATTGATGCTATATACAGTAAAGCACATTTACACAGCTTCAGTCATTAATAATAGTAATTAAAAAATGATGATGATAAACATGGTGATTTATGCCGGCTTTTTTTTATCGGATGGTTCGATGAAAAACATAACGGCAATGAGTTAGTATGACATGCCTTTGCGTTGCTATTTAGATCACCAACAGTCCGTGATCGAAATAGTGCAAAATATGTTCTATCTATTACCGACATATTTGCTCTTCTATGTTTTTTTGTCTGTTGCTACATGTGCAGCAATTACGGAGAACCATTGACCGTAGGCTGTTTTTGTACTATTGGTAATGTTGATACTAGATTGAATATACCCAATATATTAAAGAATGAATCGTTCATGATCCATATTCATTAGCATATAGCTAGTCTGTTTTTTTAAATCGATAATGAGCTAATTCTTTTCACTGAAAACAAAATTATCACGTGACCCATATCTTTGTAAACAATTGAAGTAAGTTCAGAAGTAAAGCTAGGTGATTGTATATAGCTTGCTTTTTATAATGTTAGAAGCTTTCGCAAGATGGTAACTTCAATTTAACTATTGAGCACTTTAGCATACAGTATAAAAGTCTGTTTATGAAAATAAAAAATAAAGTTTACTGGGCGCGAAATTGAATTCACATACTACGTATTTTGCGAAAGTGAAAAAAAAAATGCCTAAAGTATATTAGCTTTGTTACATGTCCATACGCACAGAAGTTTATTAACTGAATGCAATAAATTAAACTTATGCAACTGTCGGGCGTGAGAAGAAAAGCTGTGATTTGTCTTATTTTGAATGTCAACTATTTACAGACATTAATAAAGACGCCATATGGCATCTCATGTCATACAACAATCTGTATAGCGCCAAGAAAAAAAAATATCAGCTGTTGTGTTTGTGTGTATCATGTTAGCAATCCTAAATTAGTTGAAATTTTTGCAACTTCTTTAATAATTATAAGTCAACTATATTTTTTATGAATCACAGAATACGTGTACTGCTAATTAATTGGTTCCACCGTACGTGTGAAGAAAATACCAAGGTGTAAGTAGTAGTATGAAACGTTGACTTTACTGATACATGTTAGTCTCTACCATAAAGTAGCAACTATCGAAACTGGAAAAAAACAGTACTAATTGTTGTGAAAGGCTAAAAATTCATACCAAACTCCTGGGAATGAACATTCTGGAAATGATCAACATTCTGGTTCAGGATTTGATTGGTAACCAGCAGAGCAGGTTGTACTAATTTTTATAATAATCCTCTTTACTTTTGTTTGTATATTTAAATATATAAAGAGAAGGAAGATTGTTCCCGAACTATATCTCATTTACCAATACAGTATTCAACTCCACAAAACCACATTGCATCTTATAATAAAACCGAATCTTCAGCCGACAAAGTACATGACGACATGCTTTTAGAAGTTAAACTCAGACATCGTTATTATTCATCATTATCAGCATCATTCACAATAATTTTTTTTAAGTTGCTAAGCAACCAATGGTCATGCATCATATACCATGAGAGCAGATCTGAAACACACAATCAAAAAATCTTTATGTTAACCTCCTTAGGTTCTTTTGATATAATATTATTATTAATATTGCTATTAGTATGATTATCATGCAATACATAAATAGAGACAAGGACAGAAAGAAAGACCTGACAATAAGATTTGAATCACGGCCGTGCGGCAACACATTTGGATCATGTGCATCACGCATATGAATGACAAAGTACGAGTACAGGCTATTTGGCTGTAAATGTAAAAATAATAATAATTTGTCGATGTACAAAATATAAAAAGAAATTAAATATTGCTTTCTGAAACAATAACAAAACGTAACTTGACGGACAAAATTTTATCGAACCTCATTCTTGACCGCCATGTGATGAAGGACAAGAAATTCAAAAATGTCATGGGATGGAAGGTTTTGCTGTTGTCTCACTTGCTGTTGTACCATTACTCTAATAAGCTCTTTCTGCTTTAAAAACAATGTAGATATGTAGTCTATCATTTATTATAATCTATTCTATTATGCGCTTCTTCTTCTTCTCCCCTTTTCATAAATATATATAGAAAGACAAACCATAGTACGTATACTCAATGGTAAGCAAGAGAAATGATGACCTCCTTAAAAAAAGATCATCTTAACACTTAAAAGATCCCAAAATATTTTGAAGTAGAACTGTGCAGCCAACATCAAAATCAGCTTCAACGCAAGATACCTCCAGTTGTTGCCAATAAGGAGAAATGAATGGTGTATCAAATGACAAGTATGACACAAAAAAAGCCATGGGATGAGAGTAACAACGCCATTGGGCGGTTTGCCTAATTCTCGGAAAGGGGATCATCCCCACCTGTTTCTCCCCCCATCAAAACAATCGAGGAGAACTCTTTTTATTGTTGGGGGTATAGTGTCGCCCACCAACATACACAGAACTGTATACATAATTGTACACATTATTATTTAAAGAATAAAACTGTCGCAGCTCTTCATTAATGCACCTCAAAACATATTCAATTTTGTTCATCAAGGAAAACAATTACATCTGCAAGGTGCTGCAGTAGTACAAGTTATTCGCTTTGGGGGTTGAATGTATCAAAGAAATCTATAAGGGTACGGACCTCGGCTATCAGAAAGCAAAAAATACAACATCAGTTTTATTATTATTATTATTTTAAGTGTGTCACACAATGTACCTGTATTTGGATGAAGGATGCACACACACAAATGTATACACCCTTCACATAATATGTATGAAGAACAAGGGTTGTCATGAAATTTGTTTTTAATTTACCCTTTTTTGTACAGTATGAGTTCCATCCTTTAACAAATATACACTAAATAGTCCAAATAATGACATCGGCTCTTGTTTTTCTTTATTATATATAAAAGCAACAACCTGCATTCAATTCGACTCCCCCTGTATTTCTTGAAGGCCGTGCTCTCCCGCTTTCTTTTTCCATTTTACTTTTATTTCATTTATTGAAACAATGAATAGTAATCATTCTTATTCTGCTATGTCTATTTCTGCTATTACCACTTCTCCTATATTTCCACCTTCACCCCCACCCTCAGTTTCACCTGGGTCGCACCAACAATATTATCATCATCGAACAAAACAGGACTCTACATTTCATTATACTCATCAACAAGAGGATTTACCACAGCACCCACAACTGCATCAGGGACAAGAAACTGAATCAGAACAACAACAGTTAGGTTCCCCGCCAACATCTCCTGAAGATATGTCACCTCCAACATCACCACAATTCTCGCACGAACTGCATGGTATGGCACCACTTACACTGCAAGAACGCCGCCTGCGTAACAAAGCCGCATCTGCAAAATATCGACAAAAAAAGAACCAACAACAAAATGATATGCGCCAAATGATTTGTCGTTTATCAGAACACAACGCAGTTCTAGAACGACAACTGCAAGAGTTACGGATGGAAAACGAGCGCTTACGTGCTTCAGCTGATAGGTTACGTGGTAAAATGGTTGCAAAAAAGATATTACGACAATGGATCGGGCGCCATCAACAGCATCGGAAAGAACCTTCTAGTGCTACATCTTCTTCAGCTTTTCAAACTGTATCCAAAAACCACCAATATCACCCGTATGCTACTACTGAAGAAGAAGACGGATTGGAATTAGACTTCGATGAAGACGATGATGTTTGTTTGGAAGATTAAATATACTTTTATTATATACAAATATGTTATCTGTTTTCTGTTTTCCACTTTTCTTTTTTTATTTTAGCCCTCATCGAACTATTAGTCTCCCCCCCCCAAAAAAAAAGCATTTTATTCCCTCTTTCATTTATCATTTTATATAATTGTCTTGCATCGTTTTCTTCAATATTAGCTCTGTGTCTTCTCTTATATTATTATTTTAATAGCCCTCCCCTCTTTCCTCACTCCCTCTCCCTTCTCCAAGAAATGAGCAATTTTTGCTGTTGTGAATATTACGTATTATTATTGTTAAGTATATACCCAGATGGTCCCCCCCCCAAAAAAAAAGAATAAAAAAGAAAGCCGAAACTTTCCGGTTTGGGGATCACATTGTCGTACATAGTATTTTTAATATATGCCACACTAAACATTTCGATATGACCATAAAAAGCTGATCCGCGCATAATCAACCACAAAACAGAGCGCGTCATTTTTCAGCATCATGAGTGCCACTTAACTTTACTTTCCTCACTTTATCAGCGTCCAAATATATTATTATTATTATTTATCATTGTTTACGTATTTTATACATCATTCAACTTATCATCACTCTCCAAGTAATATATCCTTAAATCAACAAAACCTCCTTGATTTTGTTTGTGCGTTGGTTTTTGTTTTTATTTTTGTAAGGAGTTAGACCCATTGCTCCTTTCCCTTCCTGTCACACCCAGTTCTGAAACATAATAAAAAAAACGAGTTTGTTATTATAAAAAAAAGAGGGGGTGCCACTCAAGTGGCACTTTCTTTTTCCAAAAATCGCGTCAATTGAGGTTGTTGGGGGGTGAATTTCGAGAATTTTTCAAAATGAATGTTTGTCCTACTCAGCCACCTCGGTGGTTGACAAATTTCGTATTACCCTTACTATACGTTATCACTAATAAATACTTTATCTTTAATTAGTTATCTCAACTACTATGGATAATTTTTTATATCGATACATATCTTATAACTCTAAATAATAACAGCGTCGTATTGGAAATGATGTTTTTAGAAAGCTGCTTGGATTTATCTAGAAATGTCAGAATATTTGATACCATTAATGAATTTGTACTGTTGCTCTAACAACTGATTGTTCTTTGAAGACAATAATAAAGTTTCAACTTTTTGCTGACCAGTATCCCACATGACTCGCGATACAATGCTAAAATAAAAAAAAATGTCACATCACTAAAAGTAATTTTGCAGCTAAAAAGTAAATTTCTTGATCGTTGCAGGTTGGGGAGAGTAAAATATTGGTCGGACCATTTGCTCCAGACAAAGTCTCACAAAGAATGCAGGAATCTTGCATTTGTAACAAAAGTTAGAGTTGATTGCATTCCACTATGTTGGTTGTTGAGTAACGTTATCCCCATTAGTAAACTATAGCAGCTGACGTTATTATATATAAGAGCATTATTTAGATTGTTAACAAGTTCACTAACAGTTGATATAATATCTTTTTCAACAATAATGGACTTACAAACTATGGGACATTTTGACTGGTGCGTAACAGCATCGAGTGTCGAACGATCGAGCCACGTAACAAATATGCATCACATTTTTGATGCTTGAAGAACTCAAAGTTACACGATACTAGTACCACCATTGATAAAAGCTTAGAGGATTTACACTCTTGGCATTTTTACTATTTTCTTCCTAATACTTATATGTTAAATTTGCGTTTGAATTATTTAAACCAGATCATCAAGTTCAATAATTAATTTTATATACATATATGAAGGATTGGAACCATTACTTACAATAAAGACCGCTTTTTTTTTGACATATGAATGGATGTTGAAATTTGAAGCGATAATTATAATACATGATTTTCAATCAAACTCTTGTTGGAACGAATGGTAATGAGGTCTTATGTCGCCATGAAATACCTGGTTTTGTTCATATTATCAAACGCCACCAGCATACACTTAATGATCAATTTAGACTGTTGTTGCCATTGTTACCATACTAGGTTGTTTTTCCATTTTCCTGTGCCAAAACAGAAACAATTCATGTAAAGTTTTTTGATCAGCGCAATCTAACTGGTAAAAAAAATGGCATAAGTGATTTTTTTGCTTAAAGAGGTTTGGCAATAGATATTTTTAAATACGGTACAGTGACACATCACTAATTTAACTGAGTAAACATATTTGTGAATCTCCTAAATAACAATACGATTCTTGGTCTTTTTAAATCTGCAAGTTAATGCGATATTTTAATTTTTAAAAATTATATCTCATTGAAGAAATCCACAAATAAAAAGCGTTCTTTCCTTGATTTGTATTTCTGCAAAGAATATATATTTTATTCTTACAGCCGTCTCGAGCCTTACATATTCAAATTATGATACTTAATTATGTTAAAACACCAGACTTCAACAGCAAGCGTTGTATATTGTAATTATTGCCTTTATGGTAATTAAAACAACTTTATATTATATTATGTAGCTACGTATAAATTATATGTTTATATTGAGAATAACTAA
The DNA here is from genome assembly GCA_016758965.1 of Circinella minor. Lineage (NCBI taxonomy): Eukaryota > Fungi > Mucoromycota > Mucoromycetes > Mucorales > Lichtheimiaceae > Circinella > Circinella minor. Next base: position 115,988 of record JAEPRB010000107.1, on the reverse strand, counting down.
GGCCTTTCTTTATCGAATTGAATTCTTGCTACGTATACGAGAAAAATAAAATGTACTACGTATTATCATCTGTTTTGAAATACTATAAATATAACAACGATAACCGACGAATATTATAAAAATATTTCGTGATGATATTATTATAATATTGGAAATTCAGCTGCTTTGTTCTGCCGTCTATGGTTTTTATAATTATTCAAGAACACAGTTTCATGTCACTATCATCGCTAAACCATGAATTGATACGTAAACATATTAATATACTGTAATGATGTCGTCTATTATAATTAATTTAACCTTAGTTCTACAGTAAAATGTTTAATGACCTTTGAAATCTGTTACGTACTCTTCACTTTCATCGCTATTTATACTGATCTTTTTATTAATTGTTAATAGGCAAATGAATCAAGTGTGATTGGTCATAGCAACGACAACAAATTGGGTGGTGTGTTTTTTCAGGTAGATTTCCAACTTTTTGTGTACTTCGCCACTCACCTTAGGTTACACAATATAATTTGTATTGTAAAAAAAATAAAGGGTGTTTTTTCAGGTAGTTTTTTTAGGTAGTTTTCTCAAAGGGTGCTTTTTTGTGTATATTTTTTTGTGTAGTTTATTGTTTTTGCATTTTTCACAACAAAAATTAGCTAATATGAACTACTTTATCTATTTTAACTAGCCTATCTCGCTTATATTACTTTATTACTTACTTTACAACCAATTCTAATGATTGTTCAACATTTCCTATCCACCACATTGTACCCTAAAAAGAGTTTTATTCAAAATAGTTTGACATTCACTTCGATATCCGATTGAAGCAAACAAATTCACCATAATCACTTTCTCGCTCAATTTAAACAAAATAAAAATTACAACAATCAGTATAACAAATCAGAAGAGAGATTGTGTACAATATTGTGGAATGCCATATGGCCATCATTAGATTTAAAATAAATAGAATAATAATATATATTTTTATTTGATATTTTTTAAGCTAATGTAATTATTAATAATGGGTAAATATATCTTGGCCACTTGATAATGTATATACATTAATGATACGTACGTAATCAAAATAAAGTAAAAAGAAAAATAATGGGTAAGCCGACTGCTTTTCCTCGCCAAAAGTGGTCGTTCCTGAAATTTAAAAATCTACCTGAAAATCAAAATCTACATGAAAAAACACCCACCCTTTTGCGTCTGATATGAATTTTTGGCTGCGCAACAAGAGCAAAAAATAAATACTGCGACAAAAGCTCTTTGTTGGGGAGTACATGGGGTAACTACGTTATATAAATATAAAACGTACGTAGTTGTAGTTGGTGAGCTTAGTTATACTACAAAGTACAGTGCATTATCTAAGAGCTGAAAACTATTAATTTGTCAAAGGCGTGTGGTGCTGCTATGGTTGGAGTCAAACGAATGTTAATTAGTGCAGCAAATCGACCCAAAATACTGCTGTGTAAAATGAAAACGATTTATCTATTGTATTTCTATTACAAGACTTTGAACCCGGACAGGTGCTGCGGCATCATGATGTATAGATGTCAGAATTTCTATGTGAGTTTCCCCGCATTTGTGTTATGTAATACTGCGCCACAAAAATTTATTATCGCTTGCAGGCCTTAATTTATCATGGATGCAGGCGCAGGTCCAATAAAAAGACCCTTTTCGGTGTAACCCGGTCCCTGAATCCGAGTTGCAGAAAAACATAAAAAGGAAGATTCAGTTTTTCGTAAAAAAAAAACATCAATCCAATAAAATACTATATCTTTTTTCAGTTTTAGTAAACACTTCAACATATTATGCCTCACCCACCCCCTGTTAAACTACATCCTCTTTTTGAACAATTTATCAAGTATTGTCCAGATCTTGGTATCAACCATCTTACCCCACAACAAGCACGTGAAAAACTAACAGCACCTCCACAAAGCGAAGAATTACAAGTATTATTCAAACTCGTTATAGAATGCGAAAAAGTAACCAAAAATGGTATCAAATTGACAATCACACGTCCAGCACATATTGATGATAAAGAACTTTTACCAGTCATTCTTTTCTTGTAAGTAATATATGGTGGTATATCAGTTCGAAACCTTTTCCATGAGTTAAAAAAGGCAAACGAATACAATAGAAAAATGGAAATTCTGTGTAATAATATTTGGAGTTTAATTCATTTTGTACGTATTATTAACTTTTTTAGTCATGGGGGCGGATTTATAGTTGGAGATGTTAATTCTCATCAATGGCTTCGAACAATAGTATGTATACACAAAAAATAATAAAAGGGCTGAGAATAGTTTGGTGAAAGATAAATAAAATGAGTCTAAGTAGCTAATCTTAAAATTTTTACTTGCCCTGCAACAAGCTCACGATCCGTTGTAATGCAGCAGTCGTCTTCGTTAATTACACTCTCAGTCCTGAAGCTAAATACCCAACAGCTCTTGAAGAATCCTACGATGCTTTAACGTGGGTATTGGATACTGATTCATCCATTCATCATTTGGACTCTACTAAGATCGCTGTAGCTGGCGATTCAGCTGGAGGTACCCTCAGCGCAGCCCTATCAAGTATGTATAACTAATAATAATAATATTAATGATAGTTGTAATAGTACTAGTTTTTTTTTTTTGTAAACCTTTTTAAAATAACCATGTTTTCATTTTTATTTAAAGTAATCGAAAAGCAACGTCGTGGTGATAAGCAGCCAAGAATAAAAGCGCAAGTACTGTACTATCCCTCTGTTGATAGCCAGTGTAACTCTAGTTCGGTAAATCAATTTGCTGATGGTTACATGCTCTCAAAAGCAAATTTGAAGTATTTTTGGAGCCACTATCTTAACGATGAAAAAGATGGTTTAGCTACTACAGCAGCCCCCTTGCATGCATCTGTTGAAGAACTGCAAGGTATTGCTCCAGCATTGATTGTTACTGCTGAAGCTGATGTATTAAGAGATGAAGGTGAAGCTTATGTTAGAAGATTGGTTGAAGCTGGCGTTCCTGTAACAGGCATACGTGCTATTGGGACCATTCATGGTTTCATGGGTATTGCTACATCTGGTCCTACTGTTGACTCTATTTTGGATCAAACCGTTAGTTTCTTGAATCGACAATGGGGCATTTAAAATAGACCAAATAGATCCTATTACTGTAGCTTTTTTTTATTTCTCTATTGATTTGTTCATATTCAATAAAATATCCACACATTCAATTAATAGAACGTGTTCCACTGCCATTGTTTATAGTTGCCTATATATGATGGATGTGTGATGTTCACCTGTGCAGGTTTATTTTATTATACTTAATGGCGTCATTTACAATTGTTACCACGCATCCGTGTAAAATTTAAAAACAAATGTTGAGGGTACTACGGTTTCCACTCTTTCCTTTCTTCCCCCCCCTTGTCAACAACCCCTGCATATATGAAATATTTGGGGTTAATTATATTCATTGTTCAATATTCACTATTATATTTGTTATGAAAAGAACTAATGAGAAACAGTTTTATTTATGCAATGTTTTGTATGTGTTTATTTCTTTTTTCTATTATTGTGTATTAAGTGATGACGTGCTAAGTTGATAATCATGAGGCATATCTTGGTTATGTTCAATTGCATTGGCCATGAATCCCATAAATCGATCACCATATTCGGATGGTTTAACAGAGGAAATTGCATGTTTATCCTGAGTCATACTCTTGAAAAAGTGTTCAGATTTTTTCTTGGTATCATATGGGGTGAGGATGTCAATCACACCGAGATAATAAAGTACTGATGTGGGTCGATCATTTTCATCAGTGGCTCGGAATCCACCGTCATCCGAGTAAAATATACAGTTTCGTCGTCTACGAAATAAGAAAAAAAAGCCTCAATTAATCTTTCTTGCTTTTCCTTACGTGTGCATTCGCGATGACAAATGTCAAACAAAAATATAAACTCGCTTACTCTTCAAGTGGTTCATCTGGAAGTTCAGATGCATCTAATCGGTCAGGGTTGGTTTGTGCAATGGCTTTACGGTATACTTGAGCTTTACTTTGGCGGCGATTCATTAATGATGCGCGGCGTTCAGCGCGTTTTGTATCAGGCTACATAAGATTTAATCAAAAGAATCAGTTTATATAAACATTGTTAATACTTTTTTAGATCATGATGCTAAGTATCAAATCTTTTTTCTTACCTCAAAAAATTGAAGGGTGGAATCTCGGATGTTATCTTTGTTACCGCGAACCATATTATGGATACCAATCAATAAACTATAATCCATAATATTGAGGTGAACTAGGAGCTAATGATGACACGCCAAGAAAGAATAGAAAATAAAGAAAGTTCTTGAGTTAATAAACATAATTGTATTATCTTCCCTTTTTTCATAACACAGGGTCCTTATCCTAATAGTTTATATTTACCCTGGCGTCACGGGTTAATTGACTAATAAACATTTTACGCTTTTGGGGACCCAGTTGTAATTTTTTGTTATTCTTTTCGAAATTCAAATCCTTCATGACAGCATTATTTTTGTTCTTCTCTATTTCTTCGTGTGGCAAGAAACGTCCAAAAGTAGACCCCTTTAAATCATACATTTCATGAATATCGTTGTGTGGCGGTAATACGTTGCCCATGACAACAAAATGAATTTTACGACCACGCGGTAATTTGACTCGATGTAAACCATAGTATCGGCAAAGTAATGTATCCGGGTTATTTGAAACGTGCTACATATGTAATATTGTATTTAGTACCCCCAATCGAAACATTCTTTTCTTGTAAACTTTATTTTTCACTTGGTTTCGTCTCCTCATATACACCCCTCAAATATAAACGATCACCATCGTTCCCTTTATCACATTTCATCTAAAGAATGAAATATATATATATTGTTTTTACCTCATGATATTCAGAAAGTATTTTACGAAGATATTTATGCTCAGAATGATGTATGGTTTTGATGATAAAGCGGTAATCACGTGAATAGTAAAAGAAACTACCACTTTTGCCCGGTGAGCCGAGTTCAGAAAGGATATATTTACTTGTTAAAGAGATCTACAGAATATATATACTTAAATTAATAAGATTCTACTTCTTCAAATATGTAAAACAATCAACCATCACTTTTCAATCTATAATCTGTCTAATTCACGTCATTAACTCTCCATCCCCTTCCCCCCAACCCCTTTTCCATATATCATCTATATTTTTAGATAAAATGATCTACAACAAACAATAACATACCAGGTAATCTGCGGGATCAATCTTAAACTGCTTACGGAGATTTCGAAAAACCCAAGGTGCATAATCTTTGAATTTGAAATCATATTTTGCTCCTGGAGTCAATTCATCACCAGTACTGCAAAAAGAAAAAGATGAAGCATAATTTATATTAATAAATGAATAAATTCTTTTGATTGAAAAATAAATAAAACAAAATAAATGAATTATTGAATTTATAGTTACACATCAAAAACAAGCTTATGAGCAGCCAGAAAATCATGGTCCGTCAAGGGTCGATCTCGTTTGGCAGATACACGTCCTACCGCAATCCGGATTCCCGTGAGCATATTATACATGAGTACATAATTTTGATGACCTTCGGATACTCGGGTACCAATCAATACCCGGTCCTCATCATCTGTTTCATTATTATTATTATTATTATTGATATTAATATTACGCGATAATCGACGGAAAGCTTTACGGCGTGCCGATAATTCTCGCTGAAATGCTTCATCTGAAGAAGAAGCTATACTATCCATATCGGTATGATATCGAGTTACTGGTGGTTTATTAGATTTTTTTGCTGTTGTTGCTATTGTAAAGCTTTGACTTGTCGAATAACGTTTTGGTAATCGTATATCGTTATCGCAAGAAGAAGAAGAAGAAGAAGGAATCGGCTCGGTTTCTGCTTCACTAACAAAAGAAGGTTTTTTATGTTCGTACGTAGTAATAGTAGGTCTGGGAATAGGTGTCGAGGGTGGTGATAAGTCAATGGGAGATTCGGTTGTTGTGGAAGTGGTCGTAATTGTTGTTCGAGAACTATTATTCATGGCAGCCATAGGTGGTATAGAAACTGCGCTTGGATACTCAGCATATAATCGACGAGATTTTCCAATGGAAGAGACATCGTCATTGTAAGTTGGTGCTGTCGTTGCGAGCGACATTATTAAATATAATTAGTTTTTCTTATCTCGGACTGATTGATTTTTTTTTTCTCTTGGTTTGTTGTTGCTACTATTATTTGTTGTGATTAATGGGATTTGTAAAAGATTTTCTTTAAAATAGATATAAAAGAGTGTAAGGGGATTAAGTTAATATTACTATTATTAATGAAGAAAAGAAAAGAAAAAGAAAAAAGAAAGGAAGAAAAAAAATAATAATAAAAAATAAGGAGAGAAGAGGGGCGAAGTAAGAAAAAAAAATTAGGACAGTATCAGTATCAGCCATCAACTGTGTTACAACGAGGAAGATTGACAAAGAAAGGTATAGTGTGTTTTTTTTTGTTTCGCCGTGAAATGGATTGCTGTTATTATTATTATAATTATTTTGTCTTTGTTATTATTATTATCAATCTATGTGCATCATTTCATTATCCTAACTATTATTCATTATTTGTATACGTAGGTATATATACTGCTTTTCATTAAACAAAATATCTATTACACATTAGTTTCTTCTAGCTTGTGATGTAGAGGATTATATTTTTTTTGCACAATAAAATTAAAACGGATGAACGGGGAAATTAATGTTTTAGTGTCTTTTCTAATATGTATCCGATCTTAATAAAATAATAGTTAAAAACAAAAAAAAATCCATTGTTCTCTGTGCCAAGAAAGAGAGGTCGACTTAAAGGGAATGATTTTTTTTTTTACCAAATATAACATAGTTTCCCTTTTGTTGCTTTTAGTTTGGGTTTATCGCGACTGATACTGATACTAGTAGCTGCAGTAGTGATATAAGCATTGTATACTTCCCTTTAATAATAATATGCCTGTCAACTTAAGGTAAACTGGATATAATTGAATTCGAAACTCAACGTATAAGGAGATTACATGATGCTTCCTATTTATTATACCTGTTTCAATTTTAACAATCAATAAAAAACGAATTATTTTTGTTACATGATCCGGTTCCCTTTTTTTTAGCACCGAATTTATTTCATCCGATTTGGTTGCTATTAATTGTTATGTCATCATCAGTAGCACTTTGTTACGTTGATCAATCAGATATACGCATGTTTGTCAACTATACCATATATGATTATTTATTTGATTATCTAGTAGTAGTGATATCTATTCGACGTAATTATTTATAGTATCATATTATACATATATTTAATTAGAATAAAATAATTTTGCTCTTACATGTATAGAGCAATAACAGCAGCAAAACAGAATATGTAAGAGAGAAAAACATGCAGAATAAATTATTTTTTCCGTATTATCCTCTTTTAAAAAGGAATCTATGTAATATGCAATGTAAGTGTAGCAAGTAGCGAAGATGAAGATGCATATCTAAAACATGGTGACCTATTTTTATTTCTGCATTAGTTATATCACGCAACTGCACAGTGTTATACATATGATTAACAATAAAGATTAAGGGGGGGGGAGAAAAACACATAAACACGTATAGTATAGGTATATAACCAATAGTACGACTTTTTCGTTTTGTTTAATACAATACATACATAATACGGAAACCGGTGTAAATCATCAGGTGGTAAACAAACTTATTATTTTTAAGGAGAGTTTTATATAGTTTTTAAATATATTAAATTACTGTATTGTAGTTGGTATTTATATATAAACATGATGAATGTTAAAAATTTATTATGCTTGCTAATAATTACACGGCTTTGTTATTTGACACTTTTTTTTTGGGACTTAATTTGAAAGAGACAGTTGTTTCTAGCTTCCAATTCTTTAATATATATTTAAAATTATACTACTAATAGAATGTGGTGCAAACTTTATGAAAAAGAAAAAGGAAACCACACAGCATATTTACTACATAAAGTTGATTATACATGAATACTATATATATGCAGTACATAAGCAAAGCTAAACTTTATATATGTAATTGTACTCGCAATGCAGCAAGTAGTAGTAAATGTCTATTATAAAAAAATAAATTAGTTCCAGTTTTTTTTTTCGCAGTCAACATGGATACGTATTGAGTGTGTTTCCTACATTCATTATATAATTCGTCTACCGCTTACCCAACAGTATAATATATATTTTGAAGATGAGTGGTAAATATTCATTAGCTAACACTCCCGTTCGTAACAGTGGTGAAGAACAAGTACATTTTATTAAATAGTCTTGTGTATCAATATAAATGATTTTAGGTAGTGTCAGCTTTATACTCAATATATATGTATATATATATGTCGACATGTTGTTAATGCAATATTGGTGTGATACTGAAATGTTGATTAAATAGAAATGTCAGATATAAAAATTGGCTCGTGCGTGGGTAACTTAAATATTATTTTGTGTGGCGCAAGTAACTTACAAAAGCTAAATATTATATCATAGGTAAGAATCGCTAAATATGCCGGTGTCTCTTTTATATGTTGTAATCTCCTAAGTGAGTCATTTAATATAAAAAGAACGTCAGTTTTATTATTTAATTTCGTTTTTTATTCAACAAGTTACGTATCATAAATGAACAGCTGTATTTTCCTGTTACAATATATATATATATATATATATATATCCAGTGTTTTCCCATGAAACTGGGAGTCACTCAATCATTGAAGAATATCATCACCATGGAAACGGGTATCATTTAATGGATTTGGCAATGCATAGCTACAATTCAAAAAGTATAAGTTGAGCAAAAGTTCCTTTTAACAAACTTTGATCGACCAACAATATCAGTATCATTTGCGTTATCATATTTTTAAATTATTTTATACACAATTAAAAGACAAGATAATCATGCTTGTAAAAAAAAATCGCTTATATCAAAATAGTTATGCTCCGCTTCTGGACACATATTTTTCTTTTTATCTCCCTCGAAACTTCATCGATCAAACGATACACATATTAAAATGAGCGATCCGATCAGGTGTCTAGAATTCTTTAGTGGGATTGGTGGTTTGGTATAGTATATGAAAAACATTTGGTTTTTTTTTTGTCACGATAATAAAGTAAAACGATTGCAAGTTTAAACTAATGATATAATAATAACCAATGAAGCATTATGCTTTAAATATTGCCGAGATTTCAGCCAAAGTTGTATGTGCATTCGACGTCAATATGATTGCAAATCAAGTTTATGAACATAATTTTGGGCATGCGCCTTCCAATGTAAAGATATATATATAAATATCACAAAATACACGTTTTCTGTTTTTCATTTCGTTACTTATTAAGAATAAACATGTTTGTATTATAGAAAACGATCGAACGACTGACAGCAAAAGATATTGAAAAGTATGGGGAAAAAACGATGATTATAAAATAAAAATTGGTGTTCATTTTTATTTATTTATTTATGTAGATATAAAGCTGATTGTTGGTTATTAAGTCCACCATGTCAGGTAAATAAAATAAAGGAGAACGAAAGGGAAGGAATTAGAAAATTTTATTCATGTTTATTGAAAAAAATAGCCGTATACTCAAGGGGGGAACATGAAGGATATTGACGATCCAAGAGCGCAAGCATTAATTCATTTAATCAATTTGCTACCAAAACTCGAAAAACCACCTAATTATTTATTCTTAGAAAATGTCAAGAATTTCGAGGTAATTCCTTCCCTAAAATATTATGTCTAACGATTTTTTCAACGAACTAAATAAATCAAATCAAACTGAATCCCTTTACTTGTTATTATTATCATTATTATATTAATTCTTTCTGGTAGGAATCTCAATCAAGAGAGAAACTTGTTCAACAGCTTCGTGAAATGAATTACCAAGTAAAAGAATGCTTATTATCACCTATTCAATTCGGTATTCCTAATCATCGTTTACGATATTATATGATGGCGCGTCGTTGTTTTGATTCGCAGCAAATAGATGAAGAATCAGGAGCAACTACAGCAACAGCAGATGAGGGACAAATACATACCAAATGGCCATTTAACAGTGAATATCAGTTTGAAGTACCTGAATTATGTCAATTCATTGAAAATACAGCTAACGAAAATTTGCAATATCGAGTACCTGAAAAGGATATTTTGAAAAGACACAAGTTTCGATTTGGTATATTGATCTGTTTTAATTTTTTGTTGCTAATAAAAAAAAGAAGTCAGACAGTTGAGAGTGTACTATTACGCATTTATTAACAGTGTTCAATAATAATAATAATAATAATAACAGATATTGTTCGACCTAATGACCATAAAACCTCATGCATAACAAAGGTAAAAAAAACATATGGATGATTATTTATTGTAAAATGAAATATTGGTAACTTAATATTTTGAACGCTAACATGTGTTATTATTGTTACTATTATTCTCAGGCATATGGATCTCATCATTTACAAACTAGTGGTTCATTAGTACAAACACAACACTTAGATGTAAGTTTTTTTATATCATTAAAAAAAAGATTCAAGGAAAAATGAAAAATGGGGGATAGACTATTGAACAAAAAAAATACATATATGATATTGTAACTAGCGTGTAGAATACGACTGGAGCGATCCAAAATCGCTATTAGAACTTGGGCTACGATTTCTTACACCGAAAGAGATCTCTCGTTTACATGCGTTTCCAATGCCTGAATATCAGTTGAAACCTAATCATTCATCTTTAACGAAACCAAGGTCATTTACTCCTCCCCATTGTTTGCCACATTTGGAATTTCCTGACCCTGTTACCTTGATGCAACGATATCGATTACTTGGGAATAGTTTAAACTGTTGGGTAGTTGCTGAGTTATTAAGATGTGAATTGTTTTAAATAGAAAAGAAAAAAATATACATTTTTATGTATGAATATATCTTACGACATGGTGAAAATATAATAATAAATAAAATAAAAGATTATGTTTTTCTATATACGTATTTTATGTATATTAATGGCTTATTACTGTTGTCATTCCATATTACATATCACGGTTCAATAGGGAGCATGTGTTGTCTAAAAAATTAATTCTTTCTTTCACACATAACATTATTTCTGCTTAGCTAGTCAAAAATTAAACTTTGCATAGTAATACTCAGATTGTCACCTCAAACAAACACAGTCGGAAATTTTGGTTTTGATCTAGTCGTTGTAAATTGATCCACTTTTTTGATATGGTATGTAGGAAAAAGGAATGCCTTTGTATTAGATATATAATATATCAAAGACATTCCTATAACTTGTTTCATCAAAAAAAAATATGATTGACCATGATCCGAAGACTATAAAAGATGGCTGTTTTGATTATCAAATTCAAGAAATTATCAATATCCAAAGTACTCTTCTACCTCTTCTTCACAGTTCTCACCAGCTCTCTTCTCTTTACTATCAATCAAAAATGAAGTTCGTTTCAATTGCTCTTATTGCCGGTGCCAGCATTGCCGCTGCCAGCCCTGCAGGTCACGCTGAGTAAATACCATTATATTATAACTCTTTTATTTGCTACATTGCGACTTTAATTACACAGGTTTTTCTTATCTATTTATTTGTATAATGACTTGATAGAATGTTGAAGAAGCGTGAGCCCTACAGCACTGCAACTGTTATTAACCCAAGCACCACATATGTCAATGTTTATGATGGTTATGTATCAACATCTACTTCCTGGGCCACAGTTGAAGCCACCACCACAGCAGTTGCTACTGAACACAGCGCTTTGTGTAAGTCATTTAATTTATCTTTATTCTTTATTTGGACTTGTTTTTATATATAAATATACTTATGATTCTATTATATGATAGTTTCTCTTGATGTCCCATTGCTTTCTTTCCTCAATAACATGCCTGCTCTTGCTGAAATCCTTGAAGTCTTGAGCCCTGTCAGCTCAGCAGAAATTGCTGCTGAAGAATTTGCTGCTGAAGAATTTGATGCTGAAGCTCCACTCGCTGAATAAATATTGAATTATTTAATAGTTTTATACATACATTCTTATCTTCTCGTTAAATATTTATTTCCATTTACATATACACTTCCACATATACACACAAAAACGAATTTCTATCCTTGTCTCACCTTTTTAATTTATTCAAAGGTTTTTGTCTGTTTTTTGCTGTTTTTCTTTTGTTCATCATGAAATAAATAAATTCATTTTTTAAGTTATATTGTAAAACCTATTCAATTTTTTTCTGTTGCTCCCAAGAGTTAATACATCATTTTAAAATACACCCATCCATATATACATGTAAAGAGCCATATTAATAAAACTAAAATAAAACATATGTATTAAAATATTTTCTTTATTTCTTTTATTCTCTACTACTCGTTATCTTCATCGTCGTCGTCATCGCCAGCATCAACAATCAAAGTTGCGCTTGGCCATAAGCTTTTTTCCTCTTCCAATGTTTTTGTTGTACTTGGTTCATACACAGTACGTGGATATGGGGAAATAATGGTGAAATTGAACTTGTGTTTATAATCTGTCGGTTTTTCATTATCACCAACATCCTCACCTGATTTAAGCAACGGGTATGCTTCCACAAATTCATACAGTGCCTAATTAATAAATAAAACATTTAGTTAATCATTTATATATATATCCATATTTATATTCATACATGCGTATATTATTATAGGTTTACCTCTAATGGTAGATCACCCTTAAACTTGCGAATGACCCGTTCACCATCCGCCAATCGAAAACTCAGTTTGGCCACAGTACCTTCTGTAGGTTCTTCTGTGGGTAATTTATGGCATAAATAACGAATATATTGCTTTCGTTTTTCGGCATATACCAATTTTTCTTGTTCTACACGCTTCGCTTCTTCTTCTTTTTTGGCTTGGGCTTCTCTTTCCAACCGTGCCTGTCTTTCTTTTTCTTGATCTGCTTTCAAACTTTCACGATAAGCTTGATCTTGTTCTTGTCTCAGACGACGTTCCATTTCACGTTGATCTCTTTCCATACGCATTCGATTCAATGTTTGACCATGACGTTGCATCACAGTATCACAACGGTGGATTATAGTTTCTGGAGAAGCGGGTCCTTCGATTCTATCGACAACTGACATTTTCAATGAGCCTGAAGATGACCCAGACCCGGATTGTAAAGTGATAATAGCCATAAATGGATATGTGGTTGCTTGCAGCGTACTGCTCACTATTGTATCGTTAATAAAAATAGGATTTAGTTTCCGATAATTTTTTGTCACTATCTCAATCTCTCTTTTTCTTTCAATAATAATGTATTGTACCTTGGAAAGCTTCAGATTCACGCACATTACCACCCCATACAAGAACATTCTTTTCACGCATATATTCCACTAGTTCTTCTGAGCTCAACGTCTCCCTATTAATAAAATCATATATCAGCTAAATAATCTATGACAAGCACAAAAAAAAGTGCAGAGGATGCTTTACCGACAAAATTGTTCCGTATCGTCATGCTCATCACTTTGTAATACAACGAACAAAAATTTTAAATCTCTGCGAGCATTTTCCAATGCTTGTGAATATCCTCCTTGATAAAAGTCAAGATGAGTTTCACCATATTTGATTTCATATTCGCGTAAAAAGCGAGCTGCAACAGTACGTGGATCCTGTCTTTGTTGTGGTTGCTGTGATTGTGAATGACTTGTAATTGAAGGTCGAGATAAAAGACGTGCTATATATATATATATGTTTAAAAAGAAATGAATGCATTTATTTTAGACTTCCAACCAAAAGTCAAAATTATATATATGTATTCTTATCAACTTACAAGCAAAAGATAAAATAGCCCACGTAATGTTCCAAGCAATACCGAATGGCCAAGTCAATAATGAGAATAACCCCAATCGAAAAGGTCGTGGCCTTGTAGTATTATTGGTCGTTGCTGTAGGAAAAGAAGTAGGTTGTCTAGGTGACGACGACGACGATGAAGGTGCTGCTTGATTACTATTAGTATTACTACTACTATTTCCATCCTTATATTTATTATCAGCATTAGGTTGTCCTGATGAAGTGCTTGACGCGACTTCTTGTTCTAATTTTTCGCGAGCTGTATCGTGTGAATTATTAGCTTCATATACACTTCCAACGGCTCTCTATCATATATAATTTCAATTTATTTCAGCGACTTTCAATGAAACACTGACATTCTTTTATAAAACAACCCTACAATAAGTAAAAGAAAGAAAGAAAAAGCATTTTACCTCCAAGTTCCAATTGTAATGATCTAGTCTGCTTATCGAAGCCTCCAAATCATCCGATTGCGTCACAGCCTATATAAATATTTTGAATATTACAGAGTTTGTCGTTTTAAGATTACATTGCATATAAATAAGTAGTGACAAAGGGTAAGTTTTATTGACAAGGGATGTTAGAATTGAATACCCTGCATATGCATGACGTACCTGAAATTGGTCTAATAGCTCTTTTTGATTATCATCGAGTGTATCTAGTGAAGTCATGGGTTATTAAAAAAAAGAGAGTTAAACGAAATAAAAAGGAAGGAAGGAAAGTTATAAAATTATGCGTAGCCAGAAAAATGAATGTGAATACTTGGCTTTGGCTCATAAAATAGAAACATACGTCATATTATAACAACCCTTTTCGGAACATTCTAATTACATTTACTCATCGTCCAACTCCCACCGCGCATGAATAGTTTCTTTATATATATTTGACTCAGCAATACTTTTTTTAATTGATTAATTAACATTATTAATATTCAGAGAACTAACCCATAGGCGTTGTAAATTACATATGGATTTACAACAAGCTTTCTTTTTCATAACCTTAATATATAACCTACTTATCCTCCATTGTTAGTTATTATAGCGGGGTAATTTGACTAGGTTTGAAAGTTCCAGTGCTATTGTAATAATCTTTTTGCTTGTAATGGTATGTCCATAGAGTATGGATTGATATTATAGGTTCTCCAAAAACTTCAAATTATTCTTATGAAAATACAGTTATTATAGTTGTTATGCTACACTTAAAATATAATAATTTATTATGTGAAATTTTAGAATACGATGTTAACCATGCTATTGATGAACTGTCGATAATTTTAATACGTATTCTAACATTTCTTCTTCATCTGACCATTCTTCCTTCATTGATAATGATAATAAGTCCTGTCTATTTTCTTCTTTTTCATTATCATAGCTCCTATCTAAATATTGATGATTCCCATCTTCTTCATCATCATCATCATCTTCCTTCCTCTCTTTTTCTTCTACTATTAATTTGTGATTGATGTTATATTAAACAATTAGTTATCACACTGAAATACACCTCTTTTTTTTGTCGTATCGGATGAATTTATGCTTTTTACACTTACGTACCAGAATTCAGTTGTTCTTGTGAGGATGATGAAGATGCAATGATAAGTAATTCATCAGGTACAATCCCTTTCAGATCGATTTCAATCCATGATATATTGCATCCAAGTGGTACATGACCCAAAAATTTATACCGCTTTCTTCGTTCCTCGGTCAACAGTTGTTCTTCCACATGAGTCAGAGTTGCATTCATGATTTCTGGTGGAAAATCAGCATAGTCTCCAAATGCTTGTAACAGGATCCGAATTGTATGTGTTCCTGGGAATATCCATTGACCATCTCGTGCTTGATAGAAGTAATAGCACTGTCGTTCATTTCCCTGACAATGATTATGATTATTGTGGTTTCGACTTGAATATTGTCGCTGCAGTTGTGGCTTTCCTTTATGATGATCATTTCCGTTACTTAGCAATTCCAGACCAGTCAACAAATGTGCTAATTCAGCATCACTGTTTTCTTCTTGTTGACATGCTTCGATGCTTGCCATTAGATCAGCCGTGTCTCTTTCACGAGTAATTTGTAGGGTATTCGATGAAGCGAGCATAAATCGAGCATAAGGTAATAGTTCTGACGTATCACGTGGTATCATTCCATTTGTGTTTGTGGTCTTCTTGTTATCGTTAACAGGTAATGGATGCATACTATAAGGTTCTCGACGCATCAAGCATAAATCGATACCATCACCGACCTTGTATTTCTTACACTGTAAAGTTTGAATAGGTCGTAATTCACGTACTGTAGTAGGATCCAAACAAATAGGACATATTCGACCATTTTCATGAAAACTATGCAATATACAAGAGAAGCAAAAGATATGTCCACACTGTGCAATTCTTGCTGCAATTGGTGTATCAAGACAAATAGGACATGTTGGTACTTGAGTTGAATAGACTAATACTTGTTCAATTAAATTCCAATCAAAACAAGCGTCTGGATCATCCAAATGAAGTGAATAGTCTCCAGTTGGATCCAATAAAAATCGAAAACTAGATAGTAATAACAAATATATAAGTTTTTTTCATCTTTTCTTTCCTTCTCTATGTTTCTTTTTTAATGAATATTAAATTTACTTTGCATTAACGTAATGTTCTTTTCGATAAGGTTTATAGGTAGTTAAATTAGTACTAAAAGGATCGTCGTGATGTATATGATCTTCATTATAAGAGTCAAAATCGTCAGGTCGATCAGGAAGTGAAAAATTGAGGAGATGGTTTAATGATGCGTGTTTCTTTTTTCGTTGAGGTCTCCTAACGAAATGGTCGTCTATTTCATTTGTTTATTTAATTTATTTGACTAATATATATTAAGTGATATAATCATATTTATTTACCAGAAGAGCCTTGACTACTTTGCTGTTGAGAAGTACTCATATTATGTTATAGATATTAAAAAAATTACACATGTACTAGTGAAATACATAGATACAATTATAAGTTTGTTCCCGCAGCCTGCGAAAGAATTTCATGCAGAAAGAGAAACGAAAATGGTTTCGTACTATGTGATAATAACGATAATCATAACCAATCGATCTTATCGTGCATGTTTAATTATTTAATGAAACCAAATTTTTGGTTAACCTATCTTTCTATCTAGCTTATTTCAATATAACTAAGCTTCATTATTGATTTTTTTTATCGCTATTAAATATACTATTCTTTCTATATACATATGATGAATAATGAATGAGTTAAAGATTTTGCTTTGAGTGATTACAGAGTCCGTAAGTGACAAGCTGGTAGTGGCTGAGTACTTTTTTCTGAGTATTTTTAAAAGAAAATTTTTTTAGCATTCTTTATTTCTTTCTCTTTCCTTTTTACTTTTTACATTAAACAATATAAAATGGTATCATAGTAAGTTCTTTTTATAGTAACATTCTTTTAAGATAATACATATGTACAAAAAAATTTGAAACCTAGTAGGGTTTGTATCATTTATATGATACACTGTTTTTCCTTTTGATATTTCTTTTTCCATCTCTCTTTACCTGCTATCAGGATTGAGGTTGTGAATAATACCTTATGAATTCAATTGGAAAGTGATGGGAGTAAAGAGAAATGCTTATAAAGTTTTTTCTTTTTTCTCCTTAAATCTATCTTCGGTCTTGTGCACCTTGGAAACTTTTTTTGAAAAAGTTTTTACCATGGATTTGACAAGAACCTTTTTTATACAACACACACACACATTACATAATTCATGTTATTGTAAAAAATTTCAAGTTTGTTGACCACTTTTTGCCAAAAAAAACCAACCTTTTTCTCTTCGTTCTTAGCTCTGTTCCTACTGCTCAACAAGTGCTTTTACCCGAAACTTTATTAAAAAAAGAAAAATCGGATGCATCTGCTGAAGCAAAGGCAACTGAAGCAAAAATTCAATCTCGTAAGGTAAATTAATAGTTTTGACTTTATTTTTTTTTCGGTGTAATATTATTTTATTGGGATGAAAACTTTCATATTTTTCTCGGGCTAGCGTTTGCACCGCGATGTTGCCAGAATTTAACCATCTTTCGGGTCTGATTTATTATAACTTTTACACTTATATTTTTGTGGCGTTTTATATATTGGGTTGTTACACATAATATAAACAAAAACTAATAACTATTTTTTATTTAATAAAGGCTCGTATTACCAAGCGCCGTGAACTTGTTCGTCGTGCTGCTTCTTATCGTCGCGAATATCAATCTTCCGAACGTGATATAATTGAATTGAAACGTCAAGCCAAGGCTAATGGTAGTTACTATGTTCCTGCTCAAGCCAAATTATTACTGGTTGTTCGTATCCGTGGTATTAACAATATTGCTCCCAAACCCCGTAAAGTCTTGCAATTGTTTCGTTTGTTACAAATTAACAATGCTGTTTTTGTTCGTGCCAACAAGGCTACTTTGGAAATGTTACAATTGGTGTTGCCTTATGTTACCTTTGGTGAACCCAATTTGAAAACTATTCGTGAATTAGTTTATAAGCGTGGCTATGGCAAGATCAATAAACAACGTATTGCTTTGCACGATAACGCATTGATTGAACAATCTTTAGGCAAATACAATATCTTATCTATGGAAGATTTGATTCATGAAATCGCTACTGTGGGTCCTAATTTCAAGGAAGCTAACACTTTCCTTTGGCCATTCAAGTTATCTAACCCAACTGGTGGTTGGCGTACACGCAAGTTTTCTGGGCACTTTATTGAAGGTGGTGATGAAGGCAATCGTGAACGATTCATTAACAACTTGGTTCAAGCCATGAATTAAAAATAATGTGTGTGCTGTTGTATAAATTTCCTTTATTTCCTTTTTCCCCAATTTTTTGCGCGTTTTGATTGAAAAAAAAAATAAGAATTTTTTTAAAAAAAAGAATAAATAAAAGTACAAGGACAAAAATAAAAAATTATAATATTTTTTTTGTTATATTGTTCTTGGTACAAAAACTACTGAAAAAAAAACTTTTCGTCCACATTTTTTTTAAAGACTTTTACTTCCTGAAAAGTGTAACCATTGACTACTGCTGTTTTCTAATCGACTTTTTTCTAATGCTTTACGTGCTATCTCGATATGACTAGTTGGTTGTGTAGTCGTATTTACGGGCTGGATAGTTTCTGATGATCTTGGTGAATGATCTTCATGTATAGGATGTTTTTGTTGCTGTTTCTTTTCCCATAGATCTAATTCATCCACTCCTCTTCTTCGTTGTGGATCTTGCCATACTTCCATTCTTGGTACCAGAGTTAAAGGGGATTTATTAATGGGTATAAAAGTTGTTGAAATAGGTTTTCCACTATTTTCTATTGGTGAATCCAGTATAGCACCCATAGGACGTTTTTGTTGATACATTGACCATGGTGGTGCATAATGCGCTTTTAATTCACTAGCCGAGTTTTCAAATACTATTGGTTCAAGATCTCTTTCTCCCCTTCTTCCTCCTACATCTTCTTCTCCCTCTGATGAATAAGAAGGCCAATTGTTATTATTTCGTAGTCGTTGTTGATCCCGTCTGCTGTCGTTGTTACTTGATTTATAAAAGCGATATCCCATATAACCAAGTAATACAAGTATTGCAAGTAATCCAATCACGGCAAATAACCCCAATGCTGGCAGTAATTGATGCAAATGATGCGAAAATTCGTCGTTACTATTACTGCTGCTACTATCGTAATTGCTATTATTATTATCTTTTGCTATTGCGTTATTATTATTGGGATCATATCCATCATAAGGTGTAGTAGTGAATGTAGTTGTTCCCTGTGTTGTTGTATATACAATGTCAGTTAAAGTAACAGTTACAGGAACTGTTAACCATGGTGACGGATTATAAGAGGAGTGATTAATTATACTATTGACATTATCATCATTATTATTATTTGTATCTAGGGATTTCCATACTGATAGTTGCTGTGATGGTGAATGATATTGTGAGTAGCGATTATGATGCCACCATGTTCTAGCATCACTCATAATAATATAATAAATATGGAAAAAACGAGAGGATAATAAGGGGGTAAAGAAAAGGGGAAAAAATAAGGGAACAAAAGGGGTGGTGAGGAGAATGGGGTTTTTTTGTTGGCCAAAAGTGAAAACATTTTGAGGAATGAAAATTCTTATTATTTTTGTTCAAAAATTGGCTAACAATGATGATGTTTATAATTTATATATATGTATATAATTCTTTTATTTTTCCCTGTAAGATGACTTTATATATAATGGGAAGATATAATCAAAAAATAAAAACTGTTACAAAAATAGAGGAACGAAAAATAATTTACATTGGAGAGATGAAGAATATAAAAAAAAAGAATAATGATAAAGATATGTTATAAATGAAGATATGCATATGTATGTGTAAAAAAAATAATAGTTGGTAGTAATGGTAGCAATAGTAGTAGTAGTAGTAGTAGTAGTAGTAATAATAAGAAAATGACAAAACAGAAAAAAGAAGAATAATGAAAAGGATATTTTTTTTTGTATTTGTACGATGGACAATGTTAAGAAAAGTATATTATAACCTGTTCTTTTGTTTTTGATCAGATTCAGAAGCACTACTACCACTACTATTGGCAAGAGTGTTACTACTACTTTGACCAACTTGCTCAGGTGTAATTTCCTCAATGGACGGTGGATGTTGTATAGACTGTTGAGTACATACACTTACAGGTCGTTGTAAATTTGTTGTATGTGTTGTTACTGTTGTTGTCGTCTTTACTTTATTACTGGGCTGTTGTATCTTCCCCATACGAATGTCTTTTTGTTGTCCATAATCCATGACAGATTCTTCCACCAACGTAGGAACTCCATTTACAGTTGTTGAACGGTCATTAATCATCAAAAATCGTCTCAAGTTGCGAAGTGTTGATTTCTTCGCACTAAGTTGTTCTTCAGTTTCTGGATCGTTAGGATGTCGACTTGCAATACGAATCATTTCTTCTTCCCATTCAATATATCCATATGCCCGTTCACCCATTTGAGCCCAATCGGTACCAGTGACTTCATCAGGTTCATCAAGACGAATCTTCATTTGTGGGAACATGTTCAACACAACTAAGATCAAATAGGTGACCACGAAAGCCCAAGTAGAAACACTGGCAATCATAGCCAGTTGGACGGGAACTTGAACCCAATGGCCGTCAAGCCAACCACCGATCTGAATATCTTCAAGAGGTGTACCTTCAGGCTGACCCAAACCAATAATGTAACGTTCAGCAAAAATACCTGTCAAGATTAAACCAACAACACTGCCAATGTAATGGACAGTGAAAACATCCAAAGCGTCATCGAAACCACACTTGTGCTTGTATCGAACCGCATAGTTACATGCGATGGAACCAAGTAAACCAAATAATAATGAAGAAGCGGGTGAAACAAATCCAGAACCAGGAGTCACAGTAGCCAAGCCAGCGACAACACCAGTACATAGACCAACAACACTCCATTTACGAGTATAAATCCAGTCAATAATGACCCAAACTACAGCACCAACACATGCAGCTAAATGAGTACAAACAAGTGAGTTTGCAGCTCTAGCGTCAGCAGCAAGGCCACTACCAGCATTGAATGCAAACCAACCGAACCAAAGCATGGCGAGACCAATATAGACAAATGATGCATTATGGGGTGTCGTGTTTCTTTCATGAAAATCGCGACGTTTGCCAAGTGCCAAAGCATAAGCAGCAGCAGCTAAACCAGATGAAGCGTGAACAGTAGCACCACCTGCAAAATCCATAGCACCCATCTTAGCAAGCCAGCCACTTGGATTCCAGACCCAACAAGTAATGATGTCATATACAAGTGTAGTCCATACAAAGATAAAGATAATAGTTGGGCCAAGAGACATACGCTCAGCAGCAGCACCAAAAGCAAGAGCAGGTGTTAAACATGCAAACATACCTTGGAAAAGCATGTATACCATGGCAGGAATTGTTTGACCTTCAAAAGCAGGTGCAATACCTACACCGCGCATTAAAAAGTTCTCTATAATAATAATAAATTACATTTTTTCGTTAGAATAATGTGATGTATTATTTTTTAAGCTGTTATTTTTTTTTTGTTGTGATGTTTAAGGTTGCTGTATTGTAGGTGGGGGCTGTTCTGTTTTTTTTTTTTTAACTAGATCAAAATAATAATAAAGTGATGAACACGTACTCGAATCACCTATGAAAAAGCTAGCGGTTGACGAAAAGGTAAGTGAATAACCAATTAAATACCACTATTTAGATACGATCAAAAGATAATAAAAATAAAAAAAAAAAGTAAATAAACCCAGTTCGTGTGTTACTGTGATGACAAGATATATTTAATGGTGGCTAGTTGAAAAATAATAATTTGTAGTAGTTATTATTATTTACCTGAAATGATACTACAGCAACACAAAGCATTGTAACGTACATCAAGGACAAGGCGTTTTTAGCCTTTGCAAGGCCAGCATAGAAAAGACCTAGTGAAGGGGTCTAATGGTAAATTTATCCATGTTTGGTTAATAAATAGATTACTAAAACGAGTTGCTCCTATCTACTATGTAGTATAGATTATTTACCATAAGAAATACAAGTGTTGTACACATAAGAATCCATGCCGTATTCCCCGTGTCGATGGTATATTCTGGTTTAACTGCATCCATGATGATTACGTTATATGCTGTAATGTATGCCTAGATGATTGATTAGGGCGAATATTAAGAATGGAAATGAAGCAATCAAAAATATATAACAAGAAAAAGAAGTAGAAAAAGATGAAGTAAAGAAAAAAAAAGTTAAAAAAAGGATGTTTTTGGGTTTATATACAAATTTGATAGAAAAAAAAAGTTTGGGGGGACGACGAGGACGTAAGGGCCAAGAAAAGAAAATCAAGAGAAAAAGGGAAAGGAGGTTCACAAATGTAAAGTCCAACAAATAACACATTTTTTTTTTACACAGCAAAAAATTGCATCTACCAAGAAAGGCATTAGTTGATAAGAAAAAAAAAAAGTAATATGCGGACTGATAAGACAAAAGATGTATATTCACTCCGATATGTAGACGCTATCAGTATTCACTGATTGGTTTACATTTTTTACTTTTTGTTACGCTTCTTTTTTTAAGCAGATTATCAAATGGTTTTCAGCTCTCCCTTTATTATTTTGTAGAAATAAATTGATAAGATTTTTATTTATTTATTTATTGAGCTTTTGTCTCTTTTGGTTATCCATCTAACTCACAAGGTCATTTTAATCTTTTTATCTTTTTGTAAAAATAATAATAATATTGAACAGCCTCTTTTTTTAACATGGCTAATATTAATTGTTATTCTGCTCTCCGGTTCCGAAACACCGTTTCAAGCCGTCAATTAAATAGTAAATTCACGAAAACGGAGTTTTGATCATTGCGGAACCAGCCGATCGTTACCATCATGAAAATTATAGGTTCATGCGCTTTTGGGGAGGTAGTACGCTTTATCAAATTAGTAAATGAACAAATCAAAGTATCATTAGTACCTAACTTTGGATGGTTGATAATCCAGATTTTTCACACCAACTATGCCAGAAATTTGTGTTTGACTTCATACATCATAGAATGGGTTTATTTTTTGTAGTAGCCATAGTAACTGATATTATTTTTATTATTATGTTTATGATAAAAAAAATATAATAAACTATATACAGTATTAGAGTATTATTATTATACCAAAATGGCGGGGTATCTGGATACTCACTAAATAATAATAATATCATGCATAAAACAATAATGATAGACATAACAATACACCCCGCAAAAGTTTCTTCACACTACACAGAATAATAACAAACATTCTATGATTTCTTTTTAACATGATTGTGTGACCTTTGATTCTTTTTTCTATAAAAAGATAATTATTATCTCGGGTTTGTTAATTTTGTCCATTTTTTCTATTGTTTACTTCTGTATTTGATCTTGACTAATTGATAACAGTATAAACGAATATTTGGATAGTGTAAAAATACCATTTGTCTTATTACTAAGAAGAGCTTTATATAGCTTGTCAAGTAGTAGTGAGTTAAACACATAAACATTTACAAACTACTATTAGGAATACGTGTCTTTCTCAAATAATTGACGAATAAAATTGGCATGACTAAACATCAAAAAAAGCATTCCACTACTGGAATAATATACTGAAGCTATCCTAATGATATAAAGAAGTAGAAGACAAGAAATTATGCATATATTGGCTTCACTGATTTGCATTTGATTGAGTAAAAATGCGGAGAAAATTTGTGCATCGCTGTGTGTGTGCAACAGACATCACGTTCATTTGAAACTTTCTTATCTTTTTCACCCTCTTATCTTTATCTTGCTGATCTTCCGCATCTAAAGAGTAAAAAAAAAAAATTTTTTTCGTTTTGATTTATAAACGTACGATTGCGGTTTATCTTTGGTAATACTGTTTTTTCCTTCTCTTCTTTTAAAGAAAACCATACATTCTTTTTTTATCCTATTACGTCAATGTTATTGGCATTTTCTTTTTTGAATAAAAGTAACATTGGACGAAAGTTAGCACTAAATAACTGATCAATATTGACCCTGAAATGAACTAAACGGACAAATAACGAAATACGATCTGGATTTATTCTCTATTTTTGGAGCAATGATAAAAAAAACGCCTCAAAAAACTTATACATAACGATAATTTATATGCGAACGCACACAACAACAACAAATGATGTAACGCATCACAATATGTAAACAATATACAAAGAAGAGTGACGTTATAGTAATCTTAATTGATTTTGTATAATACTGATAACGGGATATAAAAGAAAATATAACAACATGGTCATTTGATTTAGAAATCGTTTTAGTATAAGTTACTTGTCAAGAAAAAGGAAGGAATTATCTTATCGTCTTCTCTTGTTTCCATGAAAATAAAAAACCTTTATAATCGGTTTTTTTTGTCATGTCACACGTAATTTATATCTATTTAAATCATCGCATGGGAATCAAAGGCAAAGTATTTAGCGAACAACAGTAGTAGCAAAGGCCCCGAGTCACTCTTTCTCATCCCCCACTTTGCCTTCTTCATGTTCAAGAAATGATGATATTTTG
Source organism: Circinella minor (assembly GCA_016758965.1). Taxonomy (NCBI): domain Eukaryota; kingdom Fungi; phylum Mucoromycota; class Mucoromycetes; order Mucorales; family Lichtheimiaceae; genus Circinella; species Circinella minor. The sequence continues at coordinate 91,060 of JAEPRB010000107.1, read as the reverse complement.
AGGGGGAAAAATGATAAGAAAACATAATTTTGGATGTTATCAAATCGGATGAACAATTTTCCTATTTTGGGAAAATTATCTTTACTCTTTCTATAACGAAATTTCGTTGCTTTTTTTTTTAAAAAAGAAAAAAAGAAAATCAAGACATTTAAACAATGTAAAAATAAAATCTTATCAAGAAAAAATAAATTTATTATGCCAAATGATCATCCATGCAGTTATTTTATTAAACTTTTAAATGTAGTAGCGAAACTCTTACACAGTTATTTTGACTGATGTTTGGAGCGAAGTAAACAATATAGAGAGAAACAATATGGAAAATTTTATCATAGTGTTACAGAGTAATACAACGGACATAATAGTAAAGAGATCTATTCATTCAAATTTACTTATCAAGAAGTCATATGTTTGCCCTATCATGATGTATAACTTCTTTTTTTTTAGATGATTTAAAAATCTTTGCAGGTCATAAATATCATGATGTTTCTTGTTTGCCATGTTCATGAATAGATAATATAATAGATAATACAGATAGATAACAATCCATAATAAAGGTTTGATGTAACGCATGAACACATGCACACATCTTGTAGGGGGGATGTAATTAAGAGGGGCAGAGAAAAAGGAAAGTCATTCATTACACTATATTTTAGGCTTACGTATTATCTCTTTAAGATAATTTTAAGCAGCACGGTGATAAAGAAAATGATCATTTTTGTTGTTCCCTCCTTTTCTTTTATAAAGACGTTATCTTTTTTTTTATCTTTTTATTAGCAAATCTAATAAATGATTATTATTTTTTATCTACTATAGCTCTCTATTCGTAATTAACAGTACGTAGCACTAATAAAACGTGGTATAGTAGATAATCCCCTTAATGATATGCTTGAAGGTAATAGACGTCCTGACAAACACACGTGTGATTTTCTTCTCTTTGCTTTTTCATACGTAGTGATTTTTATATGTGTTATTCATACGAATTCGAAATAATTAAAAATGTCAGGCTATCGTTGTATCTATCTTTCAAAGATATTGGTTTTATTCCTGTTATAATTATTTTTTATACGTATCATAATATGATAGTAAATCTGACTAAATGTTGTTGTGTTGCTACTGCTTCTTTTTCTTACATATACAATAACGTCGGTCTTATTATTATTATTACGTATTATTAGATACGCATGGGATAAAATAAAAATAAAAATAAAAATAGAGTAGGTAATCAAATTATAGCAAATGGTTAATTCGGTTCTATCTATTAAAAAAGCAGACCGATATTACTTTCGTGAGTACGTATTGTTGCTACGAACATTTGTACTTTACATAAAAATAAAAATAAAAATGTTCTTGGTTCACTTTAAAATCTAGTTAAATCGCTACACTGATTTTTGGAGAAGGTTGACATTAGTATAATAATAAGGAACTCTTTAGTCTCCTACAAAAAAAAAGTATACTAATAAGGAGAGCATTATTTACCTTTTGTTTCTTTTATATCTTTCTATCGAGGAATTTCCATGTGCTTTTTATTGATAAAGTTTAGGTATGGAAACTATTCCAACACTCTTGTATTTAAGGGCTGAGTAAATGGGTACGTACTGGGTCATTTATTCCCTTTTGCGACAATTTTTTTTGTATACGTACGATAATCCTTGCAGACGCTCTATGTTGTATTTATCGATATTAAGTTTCTTTGCAATGATTGTTTTATTGATACTTTGCAATGATTGTTTTATTGATACTTTGTGATGATTTTTTTTTTTGCATACCAACCTCTTCGAATAAACATGATTATTGTATCGTAAAGTATAGATTTTATTTATCTCTGGGTATTTTGTATAGTTGGAAGCGTTTTTAACAACCTGGGTGCGAGGTTACCGTCGTTATCCTATTTTACTAGAAATTAAAACAAGCATTGATGAATTTAGTCTTCTTCCCTTTATAATGATTTAATTTAATAAATGATATAGTAGAATATGGTACTATTTGAAAACCAAAGTAACACTACTTTTGATGTACAGTAGCTGTTTTTTTTTTTGAAAGAGCATATGGGACATTCATATATAGAACACTCAATACTAATACTTTTTAGCTGTTTCCAATTTAATCATGAAAATTCGTTCAAAAACAATGTAAGTGCTATATATAATAATAATGAAACACTTTTCATTATATCATATATTGTCTCAAAAGAATTTAAACTGAAAGATGTAATATATAAAGCTATTGAATAAATAACGCTCGCTATGATTCTTCATACATAGGAATTTGCAGCTAAAAAATGATAATAGTATTCCAACAATCAAACAATCAAAAATAATGTCCAGCAACACAGTCTACAAATATATATTACATATATGTATATATCAAAAAACAACATCTATAATCGAGTTGCTCGTGTATCTTCTTTATATGTTGACAAGACTTGTGCTGAATATTTACATCATGCTGTAAAAAAACTATTGACATAGTAAACTGTCAATCACTAACGTGTAAAAATACAACATAGCTGGAAAATGTATGTACGTGGCACTTACGTAGTCCCAGTTTTCCAAAATCAAAAAATGCCTCCCTTCTTTCGTTTGACCCAGAACATACGCATATCTGGATAGATTAGACCAAGCAACTCTCAAGCCTATTAATTTTTTTTATAAAAACAAATAAAGAGTATTCTCTCAGAAACTGGAAAGGACGAGCGGTAAACTTTATATAACGTCAATCCAGGAATGATTATGTCACACAATGTGAAACAAAGTCTTCCATACTTCTTGTCCAAGGAAATATACGTTTCATAAGGTTTTAAAGATCCTGATCGTGTATTACTTTTATATTCTTTGTGTGCCACAGGACTGAGTTTTCCATCCATACCCAAATTTCAAGTTTAAGCCTCTGTTTTGTAATATGGGCGTGACGCCTCAAACTGTACACTATAGCTCTTATGTATAATATATCAAAACCAAAATTGCTGCATTTATAAATTCAGTTTGTCTCGTTGATGGTTGTGCTGAACAAGAACAATATACTTTAAAAAGAATAGAAAGCAAAGCATATTCGTATTAAAAACTTATGATATTTTTTTTTCTATTTAGTGATTGTATAAAATGAGTCAGGAGCACCTTATACCAACACAGCAGCAACCTTATCATCTAATTCAAAGAAAGGCATAAATACTTTTTTAGAATGGTTAAGGATAGATAAGATAGTAAGTAGTTAGTTCATGTTATTTTATGTTTCTACTGAATTTTGATTGGCATGAGTGATGATGTTAACAGATCGCTTGAAATGGTACAATATACGATAATTTTGTATGGACAGTAATGGTTAGGTTTTTACAGACACGAATTATTCTCATTATCGGTCTGGTTTTAAAATATCAATATTCTTCTTTGATAAATTAGATTACCCATTATATTATAAGCGTCTTTAATAGATAAAGTGGTATAAACTTAATGATTTTTTTTATTTATAACGTCAAGAATATATTAGGTACACAGCAGTGAAGTATAGGTACGTAATTGTTTTATCGGGAAAAAAAGGGGCTGTCAATGCAAAATTATGCCATGGGAAAAAAAATACACGATTGCATAATATTATATCATTTTTTCCCAAAAATGTTTTTCAAATGCGTGGTAATCATGCCCATTGTTTGTAAATAAGCCATTGTTTCAACAGGTACCGTCATATATGCATGAACTATATAAATTCAATATAAAAAATTATTAATCATTTTTACGTTGTACATTTTGAATGTTCAATGATTAAGTAAGAATTAACAAATGACATGACATACTTGCTCCAAGTACGCGAACAGCAATCACAGGAACACTCGCTCTCATTAAACTTCGAATATATTCTTCTCCTTCATCCCGTAAAATATCTGCTTCTGCAATAAAAACCAAAGCTGACGGGAGTCCTTTCATTTGTTCTTGTGTTGCCATTGCTGGGTGACCAATGATAGTTTTTTCTTTACCATTTGAATATGCTTGAACAAAAAATATATTTTCTGCTGCTGAATAACCGTAATCACCTTTTCCAAATACTTTAAAAGATTCATAATGATCGCGTGGTACTGCAGTTCGTGGATAGAGTAATATTTGTGTTTTGATAGCATTACCAAGGCCTCGTTCTTTTGCCATCACTGTATATTGTAATTTTCATTATTATTAAATATACAAAAAAAAAATTAGCAAATGTACTCTTTTGGTTTATCACTCTCAATTTACTTGTATCCGTTTACTACATTACATGGAATTACAGCTGAAATATTGCCACCAGCAGAATCCTTGTTATATAAATAATAGATATATCGTTAGTATATCATACAAATTTAAAGTAGTCACTTAATGATGATATTATAAAATGAAATAAATAACTAATGTATTAATAGTCATACCCCACACACAGCAAGATTACTTGTATCAGCTTTAATAGCATCACCATTTTGAAGTACCCAAGCTAAAGCTGCGAAACACTCTTCATGAATTGTCGGACATTTCACTTCGGGGGCAAGAGAATAATCGACATATACGACCATTACATGATTTCTCACGCAGATCTTATTATTAGGCCCCGAGTATAAAATACATAATAAGAACGTCAGTAATATAAAAATAAATATATAATGGGAGGGAGATCGAGAGAAAAAAGGACAAGGTTATTTATATATTTTATCAGAAACAATACTTACATCGCGCATTAGCTTGGCATGAGTGTGTCTCGATCCAAAAACCATCCCACCTCCATGATAAAACATAACAACTGAAAGACTATCATTCTCTGTCCGTAAAGGTCGAATCAAAGTCAAGCGAATCTCCATATCATTATGGTTAACTGTTAAATCTTGTTCAATAACTTGTGGTAGCCTTATATTCAAGGACTTAATCCGCTCGTCGCCTGCTTTTCGCATCTGTTGAAGATAAGCAATATCATTGACTGGTTTTGGTGTTGATCTTGCTTGTTCACAATAAGCTGCATAAACAGGATCCAGTATAACTTGAGGTTGTACCATCATGTTTTTTTTTCTCGTTGTTTATTTCTTGTCTAAAGTAATTAAAGAAAAATAAAGAAGCAGTGAGAGAAAAAAAAATTACATGAAAAAAAGACTGTGCCACCACTTTCCTAATGTTCGTAAACTTATAAATGAATTAAGTTTTGTTCTCCGCTTTTTTAATTTCCCCAATTTTCGCATTTTTGTTCATTGCCAAAGTTTAATTTGAGAGATTTTTCAAATTATCGATTGCTGTTTAGTCATAAGAGCAACATGATGTGGTTACTCGTGTAGTTGCAAAAGTTAAGTATATAAATCAAAATCAAAAATTGAATTGATACGAACACGAATACGAACACGAACTTTGGAAAGATCAAAAGCGAAAATTGAGTTCTAGTCATACTCACTTCTCCAATGCTCGTTGTTGTCGAGATAATGGGATTTGTGGTGGCTGACTATTTAGACGATCCCACGACCTCACGACCTCAATCATGAGTGCGCTATTAAACCGCAACCGGAACCGGAACCGTCAGCTCCAGCGAACTATTACTAATCCATAATATACGAAAAAGTCGATTGAGTTGAAAGAGCAAGAATATAAAAACCTTTTTTTTTATTATATTGATAACATATAGAGATTCATATTATGTTGGAAAAAAAAGTGTGTTATTATTTTTATTGACCCAAACAATATAATGAGTTACATGGAAAAATGGGTGAAAAGAAAGATTGCGGGAACGCAATGATGACATAATAAATATCCTTTTTAATACTGTGGTATACCTTCATGTACTACGTAGTTGATCAAAACATGTATGCAAAATTACAAATACGTACGATTATTCTTTGCTGTACCTGGTTCTCGTCTTGTATTTTTGTTGGAGGCACAATTTTTGATGCTTCGGTATGTTACATTTTTTAAACAATATAGTTCTACTTTTTTCAGATTTCGGATGGCACTAAGGTGGTATAGGTTGGCTTTGTCGATTAGGTTGTTAATTTTCGTTTCCAAGAAAGGAAATGAGTTTGCTGACGACGACGATTAAGACGATGTTGATGACGCGCTTCCTTCTTGTTCTCTAGTGGTGTGTTTATGTCGTGGCTCAATTATAAAGCAATATGTGAGTCTTTTAATAGCTCTTTGGTCTTTTTCCACGATACTTAGTCTTTATCTTAGAAGATATAAATACATAAGTACTTAAGTACATGCTCAATTTTCAGATCCTACTGGATACTACCAAATTGACTTAAGCATAAACAATCTAAACCTAATTCCCAACAATCCCAATCCGACAAACATAGTGCATAATTTCAATAGATAATAATCTCGGAAAAATGTTACTGTTTCATCATAAGTCACCTTTCTATACCATTACCATCAATTATACTTGTCATTGTTTGTAAGTTTTAATAAATAAAAAGGTTGTTAGATGTTGTCCCAACATTTATTTATACTTCTTATCTTTATGAGTAATACCTTTGGTTGTACAGGTGCTTTGATTCTTGCTTCTATTGTTTCAACAATTGTCGCTGTTGTTTGATGAATATTATATTACCGTAATTTGTATCTACAAATAATGTTCAATCCCATAGGTTTATAAATATCTAAAACATCAACCTTGTGTCCTTCTCGCATGGATAATGTCCGCTTAACTAAACCGCCATATTTTTGCTCTTTGAAGATGTCAAAAATAAATCCTTTAAAATTGAGCATGTTAGCTTTTACATGGAGAGTATTTTAATACATAATTTAAGAACAAAAAAATCGAAACCTTTTTTTTTAATTTCTAAACCTCGTTTGTTAGGCTTCTTCGTGCTCTTTACATAATATTGCCTGAATAGTATGTACTTTATGGAGGTACGTAATTAGCTGAGATATATATGTATTACTAGAAGTACCATTATTATCTAATATCTCTGTTGTTTCAATGTACACAATATTTTTCAGCTTGACACTATAGAAATGATAAAAATAATCACATGCTCAGCTTCCAATTTTTTACATGATACTATGGAATGATTTTGGAACCAGCAAAAGGTTCTAGGTCATCGTGCTCAATGTTTATCATCATTGAATAGAATCATCATACTGTTTTCCTTTGAAAAATACATAGTAGGTATTGTCATTTATAAATAATTTAATTCTGTTAGTCGCCTCTTTTGTATAAAAAAAATTAAACCTTTTGTAATCAATTACTAGACTATCACTGATGTTTTAACGACGAACCGTTAATTCGATTAAATATATGAACGTTTTTTATTATCTTCATCATCTTCAAATATCAAGTGAGATCGTTTTGCTGTTTATATTTTTTTCTTGTAATCCAGAACGACTGCAATAAATTATGATAAATCTACTCACTCTTTGTATATTAAACATAACTATTCCCCAACACAATTTAGTTTCTTTTCCGCCATGGATAAACAATTTTCTCGAACGCTCAAGAATTATAGGTTTATGTCTTACGAGAAATGAAAGGGGGTGAAGTGAATCTGACAAATTAAGTAATATTTGTAACAATATATTTAATTCAAAGAGAAAATATCCTTTTCTCACAAAGTTATGCTTCTACTGACTTTTACTTTTCCAGCTTTGAAAAATTTATTGGTACTGTTGTGTTTGGGAGAATCTTTTAAACAATTTAGTGGAACCATTTGAAAATTCATCTCGGTGCACATTAGCCGTTCAAATCTCTTATATTATCATTTTGCTGAGCACCATTTGAGTTTATTAAGTTTTGTAAGTGTTTTTTTTTTTTATTAGCAACCGGACAAGAGTTAGCTGGTGCTATGGAATGTAAAAAGAAAAAAAAGCTTAATGTTACACCTATGTTTTCCTTTGGGGTTTAAAAATAACAAATGGGCTTTTTTTTTTTTGTTTGTGTAATGTAAATGAATTATAAAATAATTCAAACTATCAGTTTAATTGGTTTGCTTATTGAAATTGAATAAAATTAATTACATTCCAATCATAATAGTACATTTATTTACTTTATAATTTTCTTTTCAATTTATGCGTGTTGGAACTATATTGGTTCATTCATACGACAAGACAGAATAATTAAATACCTTTTCATTCGTTCACTCTTTACATGTTATCTATGGCAACAAAATTATGAGTAAAAAGATGCCAAAAAAAATTGAAAATTGAAATCATGGTAATCATAACTTTACCTGTTTTGTACTTCTTATAAGAGTATCATAATTACTATGACGATAGAAATATTATTGTGCTTCTCCGATAAGGTTGTCCATCATATTCCTATCCAATTAAAAAAAATAATCTTTTCTGAATATATATCTCTTCTTTCCCAAAACTTATATATCATGACAAGTAAATAATTTTTTTTTAAAAGTGTTGTGTATAATATGTTAACATTAAAAATAAAACTGCGGAAAGAAAACAAACAGAAACATCGGTAACAGAAGAACGGAATATGTAAGCTGCGCCCCGGCCTGCGTTCCCGAGACTTTCGAGAAGCAGATTAAACATTACCTCTATTACTAGTGCACAGACTATTTAAAGAGAAGAAAAAAAAAGATATAAAAACCCGTTCCTCTCTTTCTTTTTTATATTTCTTTTTTTATTCATTATTGGACAAGAACAACAACAATTTTCTCCACTTTTATTAATTAGTTATTTTATTTTTCCACCTTTTTTTTAAGAAAAACCATGGTACAGCATCAACAACGACGTGACACACTACGAAAAGAACATCGTCAATACTATAACCGACACGACGCGGTTATACGTGAACGCAATCGAAAAGATGCACAGCTTGATCAAGATATATATGACCTACTAGTTGCTTGCTCACCAGCGACAACAACAACAACAACAACAACAACGAATGAAGATATTTCAAGTACTACTACGACTACGACCATTGTTACCACGAAAGAAGAAGATAATGAAAATGACCACATAAACGGCAACAAAAGTGATAATAATATCGAGCGGGTTCAACGCCGACGACGACGGTCACCGACAACACCATTAACTATGACACAATCCTGCACGTGGTTACCATTAACTCAATATGAAGCCATCAAGTCTTCAAGCAACAAGACAAATAAAAGCAAAAGCAACAACAACTACAACAGCAATACTACTACTACTACTACTACTACTACATCATCATCATTACCATCATCACCATTGAGCCGATCTGTAACATTTAATGATAATGTGGAAGTAGTCATGTTTTAACATTTGTGTATATATAATCATCATTTCTAGTATATTATATCCCCATCAGTTTTCCTCTATCATCTTGTTGAATTTTTTTTTTGGGACCCATCCATGTTATCATTGTTTTCTTTTATTTTCTGATTCGCTAGAGATGCCCACACTTGTATATTCCGCCCCTTTCTCCCTTTCTGTAAAAAATATATATAGAGATACTTTTTTTTTTTATTTGATTTTTTATTTGATTTTTCTAATTTTTCCTTTTTTTTTCTTAATATGTGTTAATTTGTTCCCAAGAATTTATATCTGATTGCACCACTATATATTTTTATCAATAAAAAGAGGGAAAAAAAAAAGAAAAAGAACACGGGTTGTACATACTATTTATAAGCGTGTCTAATATAGAAGAAAACAAAGAAAAAAAAAAGAATTAGATGATAGTCATTATTATATATACACATTGTTGTATTTGTTAGTTAGCAGTTGCAATGAAGATTATTTTTTTATTAGCTTTTGGGCTGCGTTACATTCCCATTGTACATAACAAATGCTTTACTACACACCAAGAATAACACCACCCCTTTCCGTCGATTTTATTTTTTTTTCTTCCTTGAATGATATTCTTGAATTATCTTTTTTTCTTTTATAAATCTAATGTTGGCCCTAGAACAACAGCAAGAGCAACAGAAAAAAAAGAATAACGACATTAAAAATAATAATAATAGATCAAAGATTATTACTGGATCAGCCTCTCTTATTAATACTGTTTTTAAACATATGGATGGCAATAATAATGAAGATCATCTGCAGGACCTTAAAAATAATGATGATGACAAGTCTGAAAAGAATATTAAGAATAATATAAAAAATATTGGTACTCTTGATAATGATGGACCCAGTAAACATAAAGACAATAATGATCCAAACAACGATGATAACAATAATGATAAAGATAATGTCGATGATGATGCTTCAATACTATCAACACAAACACAACGATGCCTTGTTATCCGACGAATTACATATATTGTCATTGTCAATGCTGTCACACCCATTCTTTTGTATTATTTACTAAAACCCTACTTACCACCCGTGTGGGCCTTGGTACTTTCAAGTACACCGACAATCATTTCTGTCCTGATACAGGCAACATTTCTCAGGCACATGGATACGATCGGTATTGCATCCATATGTGGTAATATTATTAATTATCTCTGTTTAATTTACACGTAATTTAAATTATCATAGGAAATACTACATTGATCATATATACTTACAACCTAGCAACATAATATTCTTATATAGGATTTCTGGTGTCCATAATACTAGCCGTTGCTAATGGCGATCCTAAACTTATGATGATGCGTGAATCATTAATGTATGTAAAATGAAATGTCATTTGTATGTAAAAAAAAAAAAAAAACAGTAATGAACACTTGGGGGAATTCATGGAATAAGAACAAACTTAATAAAAACAATTATCACATTTATGTGCCTATAAAATTATATAATAGAACAGCAGGTGTAGGAGCAACATGTGCTTTGTCATTATTGCCCATCAGAATAGGTTCCTTTGAATTAAAACCCATCATGTATTATCTTGCCAAAGATCTGGTACCATTAAAACCAGTTTACACAATTATTAACAAAAAGCTACCTCACGAAGGAGGAGCTGATTATGAAAAAGAAGAAAACCAGGAAAATAAGGAAGAGGATGATGAAAAGCAGAAAAGCAATAACCCCATTGACAGTAAGGAGGAGGAGGAGGAGGAGGGAGAAGAAGTCATAATACAACCAAGAATTTTATTTTACTGGCAAAATTCTCGTTACTGTCGAATGCATATACGTCTTCTTACAGCAATCGATATTATTTTATTAGAATTGGAGTTTGGGTTAAAACTGTATTATATATTTTCATTTGATATTGACACAGTAGTCATTGCAAGCAGTATAACTTGGGGAATCATTGGTGCTTTAATTTCTGTTTTTACTATATGCTATTCTGTTGGAATATTGAAAAGATTAAAACAGAATGAGGCCAAAATGCTGACTACAGCGGGTGTCTTAACTGCCAGTACAAATGTTACCACTACCACATTATAATAGTACATTATTTATTAATTAATAATTATTCATAACAATTATAATATTGAACAATATGGTAATATAATAAATTCAATGAAAAAAATGGTGTACATGTGTGTGCGAGAGAGCGAGAGAGTGTGTGAGAAAAAGGGAAGCTTTACTTGGTTTAGTTTAGTTTAGTTTAATCATGCTACTTGGTCTACATTATTCTCCTTTCCCATAAAGTACTGTAATTATATATATTTTTCTGTTCTCTCTTCTTTAATTTTATATCATTTTTATTAGGCGTGAAAAAATATAAATATAAATATTATGAATCGACGACTACTGTTTATATCAGTAGCATTTTGTTGGTGTATCGGTCTAACTTATTTTTTTATTATACCTGAATGGTCGTCCTCATCATCACATACCAATAGCAAGGATGCCGTTGTTGATAATAATAACAGCCAAGAACTCGAAGCAGTCGATGAAACATTATTTCATACCGATACTTATAATAATGATACAAAAGCTAATAATATAAATTCTGAACTTACCGCTTTGGCGGGTCCCTTTGCATATGTTACATTTTTATGCGATGATGCGATGGTAATAATAGAAATATCGTCACCAACATATATATTTCCTTTCTATCTTTTTAACAACACCAATACTAAACAATAGGCAGAGGCAACACAAGTGCTGGTTCACTCTCTGGTTGTTAATGCCAGAACCAAACACGATATTATTGTTCTCGTACTTCCACCTGTGTCACAGACGGTACGTGAGCAGTTAGAATACCTTGGAGCTCGGATTATAGAAATTGAAAAGGTAAAAAAAAAAAATCTACAAATTCTCTATTTCAGAAAAAAAGGAGCACATGAATCTGGCTATCATATATATCTAAAACAAATGAGCTAAATTTTTACGCCATACGGTACTAATACAAAAATAAATAAACAAACGAATAGATTAATTATCCCTGGAAAGAAACAGAAGCGGTTGTCAAGGAAGGTTATAATAAAGCATGTCGATATTCAAAACTTCATTTGTGGAACCTTACAAAATACCAAAAGGTACTATTATGAAGAAAAGATAGTTCAAAAGAAATTTTTGACGGGAATGGTTCTCTTTTGTAGTTTTTTTCCCACTCTATTTATTGGGATGATGTACTCACATGATACTATAATTATTAATGATCATATTATATACATTGATACAAACAAAAGGTTGTATTTTTAGATGCGGATACATTAGTTGTACAAGGGATCGACGAGCTATTTCAACGACCTCAATTCAGTGGTGCTATAGATGCAGGTAGAAAATGATTTTACTGTTGAAAAAAAAGAAAGAAACAATGAAAAGAGTAAAACTTATTTGATTTATATTTCTGTATTGTAAAATAAAAAAGGTGGAGTTGTGAATACGGGTGTCTTTGTGGCACAACCTTCAAAGGAGATTTTCCGCAATATGCTGGATATTTATGAAAAGGCACCAAGTTACAATCGTGGGGATCAAGGATTCCTTAATTGGTATTTTAATCAGTCATCCGTTCATGTATTACCAGGATACTACAATCTGATGATCAAGTTTATGGTAAGAAAAAAATGCCAAGAAAGAAAATGGGACAAATGGAAAGAAAACTGTATATTGAGTGCAGAAAATGGTTCTGTACGTACTAAATCAAAAATGGATAACATACAATTATGTACGTAGCATTTTTCAAACTTGGTCGCCTCGCATGTTTACAGAAATACGGTTAAAATTGTTCATTTTACAAGTGAGATCAAACCTTGGAACTTTTATTATTTGCATAATCGTGAATGGCGCGATAATTATGACACATATCTATTTGATAAATGGATTAAAACTGGAAGAAATATGCGATCACGTTTAGCACAAGGTAAATAATAACCTTTACTATGTATATATAATATAAAAAGAAAAAATGCAAAATCTACTTGCATAGACATTCTCTAGAAGCATAATTATTTTCTTTATTATGTAGGCAAACTACTTTCTGCAAGTGGCTCTAGTAACAGTTTGTCGAAGGCATGTAATGCAGACTTGAAGAGTAATTATAAGTCACGATACCCAAAAACCAACAAATTCACTATTATACTCTCATCATCAGTTCAAATGGATAATCCCACATGGAAGACGTATATTGATAGTTTACTTGTACTACTGACCACGAATACAGATGATATTGATGATATTATGGTTGAAAAAATATTCGTGGTGACAAAAGATGGAGTATTTGATGATGAAGACTTAAATGAAAACATCCAAAGTTGGATTTCTATGCCTAAACGAATTTCTGGTGTACCAATCGAATGGATTTCGTCATCAGAAAATGCATTTAGTGTAGTTCATCGCTTAAAGACGGAAGGAACTCTATTATTAGAGGATAAGGTATATACTCTATAAAAATGCTTGGAATGGTAAATGAATATTAAGTAGGACTAAACAAAGGTTATCACATTTAGGTAATTCCTTCTATCCAAGACTTGGAATTTGCATTCAAGGTAATACATAGAAATTTACACTACATAAGCAGCTAGGATCTATGAGAGAAGTAAAATAATTAATACGTAATAAAAAACTTACTATATTTACAAATTTAGGTCTGGCAAAAGCATCCGGACGAACTTGTTGGATTTGATGCATCACTTCATCGTAAAAATGGTAGACTTCAGCCCAAACCAGCATCCGGTCGTTATAGTATCATTCATTCCACTGCCATGTTCATCAAGTCAGATTGGCTTTACTCATTTACTTGTCTACTTCCAGACGATATTCACGTTTATCTACACGCACATCCTCAATGTACCGATATTGCACTCAATATGTTTTTCAGTGGTACAACCAATGCTCCACCCATTTTGGTTTCACCATCACGTTCATTCTATATACTTGATGCTGACCAATACCATGATGATCCATCCATGTGTATACCAGACTTGAAACAAATAATGAATGGCCGATTATTATATAATGATATAATTATTACTCGCTCGATGCAATCCAATAATCATAAAATTCAACATAGCAAACCAAGTATGTGGCGATCATTATTTGCTATCAACATGTAAATAGGCTTTATTAAATATATATATATTATCATATTACATTATCACTTCTGTGCAACAGCAGCTTCCAGGATCAGGTCATCTACCATCATTTTCACTCGTTCACTAAAAGTTAGTGCCCCTTCCCCTCGACAACCTTCAGTGTAATTTCTTGCCAACAAAATTTCTCGTGTAATAGGAGGTAGTGGTGGTTGATTTTTAGGTGGTGAAAGTAATTGGAACTGTAATTGGTATGCTGGTTTGGTAGTCTCCACCTTAGTCTTGATCAATTGTACTTGTCTATGAAACATATATATCACGTCATTTGATTATTTAATTTGGTTTTCAAAATAGAGATAAGTAAAAGATATATATGTATAACAGTAATCAGTAACATAAAGGGGAAAAGTTTATTTTAACTTACATGCTTCTCCAGACATGTGTCTTTTCCGGTGAACTATCTAATGCCCACCAAAGTGATCCATTGATCATTTCCTCAATATCATCGACCTTCCATGACAATCTAGCCTGTTCACTTGCTGTTGCTGCTTTATATGATGGCGAGTTGCGTACAATATCGTTTGCTGCATCACAGACCATCCGTAAACAAATAAGGTTGATTTCTCTAATTAATAACGCTTGGAATTCACTAATATTACTCAAGGTAACAAGTCCTTGGGGTAATCGTACAGTGATGTTGCCTGAATGATGGAGCTCAAATAAAAGAAATTGACCCTTTTTGAAAGCAATGCTAAGCGTAATGGACATGTCACCCACTGATGGATAAGCCGCACATACATTTGTATTCCGTCGTTGTTCACCTTCAGATATCATTTCATAATGAACAGCCAAATCCATACCACCTTCACTGCTAAATGGTTCTATAACATCATACACAAGTTGTCGTACACGATCAAAAAGTACCCAAAATTTACACATGGATAATGCGTTGGATAAGATTGGAACGACAGGTGGTAATTTACGTGAACCAGGACTGACAACAGCAAGACCGGCTTGCGAAGAGTGATGATGATGAGCTTGTAATCGATTTGTTCTTCCACCTGCACCACTACCACTACTGTTGGGCGCAGATCCTGGTCCGCCACCAGTATTACCACCAGGACCTCCTGATATATTTTGGTAAGTTACTGATTCTCCAATGGAAGCAAGTAATTGCTGTGTTTTTCGACTTGGACATAGTAATCTTGCACGGCTTTTCCACTGGTTGTATCTATGTCGTTGAATTAATAAAAGTCGAAGTGCTAAGTCTAGTGTTCGTCCTGCCATTTGTTGTGTCGTAAACTTTGTGTTCGTCGTCGTTAATCCCATAGTAACATCTCCATTATCGTCATTATCGTCATCGTTGTTATTGCTGGTAGGTTTTTGAACACGTTGTATTGTAAGATCCACATGTCCATCCACATTAACAATAATTTCTTCATCAGCGAAATGTACATCGTTGGTATTTGCTAAACTTTGAGCTTCTGATAATACCTATTATTATCATGATCATAAATAATTAATTCTTCAATTTACCAAAAAAGAGAAATAAAAAAAAAAAGACTTACTGAGGAATATAATTCGGCGTCAAATACGGTAGCTTGTGCTTCAACAAGTTGCTGTTGAATCTTACTTTGATGTGTATCAAGTGATAATGATGAAATGGGTTCTATATAAATAGTCAATACTACATTAATAAGTCTTTTTTTTAATATTCCAATTTAATATTAATATTTGATGTAATTTTACCATTTTTAGTGTCTCCTTCATCTTTTTCTGACATGCCCATAATAACTTCGGATGAAAGTTCAAATTGACGTGCAAGTCGTTCCATATGACATTTACGTACATTAGCCATCAATCGTCGTTGTACATTATGTGGTAAGCTGAGTTGTGCTTGGGTATCTGCTTTATTTTCATTATCATTTTCTGCTCTACTGAATTCCCCAAATGATACTTCGCCAAAGTCGGATCCCACTATTAAAAACAAATAAAATAAATGTTCAGTTCTCGATATCGTCTAGATATATATATTTGTTCTCTTGAAAATACAAAAAACGTCACTACAACGACTTTACCATCAGTATATCCATAACGTATTAAAAAGGATGTTCCTGTATTAGATACAGACAATCCACCCATCGCTGGAGGAACTGCATTTGCTTGCATTAACCAATTATTTCGTCGTAAATCCAATGCTTCATCCCAAAACGTTTGTTCTACTTCAACTAATCGTTTTAAATTTTTTGCACTTGATTTTAAGAACTCGGATGCAGTTCGTTGTTGCTAAGTAGTGACAATAGATTTAATTGAATGTTTCACTAATGTTTTTTTTTTGTCTTTTACTTTCCTCCTTTTTAACATCCCAAATTCATTTATATATTTACTTTTCGCTTTAATCCCAAAGTTAATTGAACCGATTCAAGTTGTGCTTTATTGGTTGGTTTTGGTCTAGCAACATAAGTGGCATGTAAAGATCCTGCTGGTAATGGTAAAACAGCATCTTTTGCCAATACACCTGGTCGATTTTGTGATAGTAAAATGTTGATTACATCCAGTGCTACGTCGATTTCACTTTTGGCATGGCTGGTTTTTTTATTATTATTTCATTCTCCATTAGTAAAAAAAACAAAGGGAAGAAAGGTTGAATCCTTTCTATAATCATTTCCACAAACAAACAAATAAACTTACAAAAGTTTGTTAACAACTGATTCGCGTACTTTAACAATATCAAAACCAGGTGGGGGTTGCAGTTGTTGCTGTTGTGTTGTTGGTGCTACTGATTGTACATCATTTGTCGCGTCGTTGTTCATTTCACCATTTTGTTCCTCGCTATTTTGAATCGAAGCTTTCAAATTTTCCTCAGTAATATCTCGCCAATCGCCACGTTCATACCAGATTCGATCCACTGTTTCCATTAATTTTGCTGGTAATGAAGGTTCACTAAAAAAAATAAAAGAATGAATTAAGGGCTATTTTTTTCATATTAACTAATTTTTCCTTGTGTTTTTGATAAAAAAAATCATATTACTCTTTGTATGTTTCTACACCCTGATCAGTAATATCAATAGGTGCTCTATCAACAGTTGGTTCTAAAGATAATTTAATTCGTTTCGATTGTGGACCCTCATTATCCATGGTAAAGTGCTTATTGAAAAATTGAAAAAGAAAAAGATCCCACTCCCATTTTCCCCAATCTGCAAATCGCGTTTAACTTTATTTGAAATCCCGTTCGATTTTTAGCTGTCATCCTTTCACCATGAATTTGATGCATTATTTATATGGTTTTTTATTTCAATTTGTAATCATGAGCCTTTCCTATACAGTACACAAGGGTCGACAGTAATATATTTTTACACATGTTAGTTGATCAAGATATGATACTATCAAATTCCTGAGAGAATGCCTTTGGTAAGTAATGTTGATCAACAGCTAGTAAATAATATAAAGCACGCTATTCACCATGATACCGAAAGATACGATTATGTAGTGAATATATAAACACCTCGATGGCAAATAACATATAGTAGAGATGTATATAAAAAAAACAGAGCTGTCACAAGACGCCAAGAACTTTTTTGATAGGGTAGCATATCCAATTTTGTAAAAATGGTAGTTATTTATTCCTATATATGAATAGAAATTCTCGTAGGATTTATGCAAATACATGATTATGGGTTACAAGCGGTCATAATATTTTATTTTTTAAGTACTAAAGGAATTTTATAAAAGTTTTAAGCATTATATATAATTAGTCACACTTTGTCACACAGAACAATAGGAATCTACAGAACATTCAAAAAGGTATCATTTCAATAAAAGTTATTGTATTTTCTACCAAGTACGTAATCCACAGCCATAATACAACTACTTCTTTCTTTCCGTTCTAGCGCACTTGTTATGAAATATTAACTAGTTATTTTCTTTTGATGAACTTTGCTTTATATTATTACATATATTTTTGAATATACAAAAAAGCAGCTTCTGACCAAGGATAATCTTTTTTATTTTTGATACTTTAACAGTGGACGTGAATTTTTATGTACGTATATAATTGTCTTATTTATTGTTATTCCTTATATATATTTAAGAAAGACTGTTGTCCTATATTTCCTTTTCGTAGTCCAGAAAAATGTACATAGAGTATTCTCTCAATCAACGTTCAGCAGATGATGAGGATACAAACAACTATCGATTATCTGTGAAAGCACAGGCGACATACCGACCACCATGGTTGATTCGTACCAGCGATTGGAAAAAAGTACCTGGAACTGAAGCACAGCAAACAGGATATTGTGCACTTTCATATTGTTGGATACAGTCAGGTGAAATCACATCAAAAAAAGAAGGATTCGATAACAAAGCCAGTAATAGTACTCATAGTAATAGGGACGTTAATTATATTGATCGTGGTCAGCATAAACTCATTGGTGACGATGAAATTTCCAAAGATCCACAACCACGCAATAAATTAAAGAATTTATTCAAGCAACGCCATAACAACGACAAAAAGAACAAGACAATGACAACAATGACAACACGGCATGTGACATTTGAAGGCTTGCTTCAACAATTATGTAAAGATTTTCAAATCAAATATTTATGGTACGATAAGATATGTATTGATCAAACAAATGAAGAAGAAAAACTTCAAAACATCAAGAAGATGTATTACATCTACTCAAGCGCGAACTATACCGTCGCATTAGTTCCAGAAATCAAGGTTCATGCACTTCAAGATTTTGATCAGTATGACGTAGTATATGGTAACCTTGCAAGAGGAAACGCTGTGTTTGCTTTATATCAATCCTTGTGGTTTAAAAGAAGTTGGACTTTGACCGAAGTAATGTTATCAAGACGTATCTTAGTAGTTGGGCAAAATATCAACTTTTGGCAACAAAGCTGCAGCACCCTGCGACCCTCTATTTCTGACTTGCTTGCTCCCATGATGGATGTTTTTAACAGTCCAATGCCTAACGACATCAGTTCTATTAACAATATTCTACGTTTTACTCATTTTCGTACCAGTTCAACCAAACATGATCAGCTTTTTGCACTACTCAACCTTTTGTATCCAATTATACCTGGTGTCCGCGCCGTATTAGACACCATTAGTACAAGCTATTACAGCATAGATATTCAGAAAGCATACAAAGATATTTATCGGGTTATCCCATCAGATGATCTTTCAATATTATGCTTTGGGTCAAGAGAAAAAGTAATCTTTTCAGAAGGTCCGTCATTCAATACTTCAACAATGGATGAATATGCATTGCCCTCGTGGACTGGCGTGGGAGGTCTTCATATTTCAGAGCAAGTTCTCGCTACAACTTATTATCGACACATGCCTACCGTGGTGGATAGTGATATGTGCTTACGCATAGAGGTTTACACCTATGGTAGAATATATCCAGTACCAGTTGAACAAGAAACCCGGGTTGAAAATCGAGATGATTTAATTCGTTTGCGTAACAGAGTGAAACAAATGGATCCAAGCAAATATGCTAACGATATAAAGTACTTTGTCATGAAGCTTCAGCTTTCCATGATATCCACCACAGGATGTTACCCTACCCATTGTCTTTTGGATCAATCCAAGAACGGTTTCTGTGCACCTGCTGCACTATCTTTAACAGAAGAAGTTACGGATCAAGACGAATGTATCGTTCTCCCCATTGTTTTGGAAAGCTGCCGACAAAAAATGAAATCCACGCAAGGTGCTCAGCATCTCAAGACACTGTTAGTGGGTGAATATACTAGTCATTGCTTTTTACCTGTTATCAAAAGGAACAAGGCTGAGTGTGGTAAATATCGAGCCATCGGTATATATTATCTTGGAGAAGAAGCTCGTACTCGGGATGTTGAATACATGAGTAATCTCATAGCAGACCTTTTTGGAGGCTATAATTATGCACGCTATACAACTTTTGCTATTGAATAAAAAAAAAAGGTCTTGAAAACATCGATAGCTGACTTCAGGTTCCATAAATGGTTTAGATGAGAAATAGTAATACCATTGAGTGTGGCGTTGCTTTGTGTCACTAACATAAAGTTAGTCTTTTTAATCTTTGATTGTAGTATGTTGCACCTCGTTGTTTGTCATCATGACGACCAACAATTCATATCGGCCTCACAATAGTAACAATAGTAAGGATCAGTCATTGTCGCCAAATTCTTATAATGATCATAGATGGCAATTGGAATCAGGAAATATATGCGATTTAAAAACAAATACATTTACTATTGATTTTGTCCCCAAGTTACCAACCGAGATTTTACCCAACATATTTACACGCTTATCATTTAAAGATTTAACAAATATTAAAAGCGTGTCACGTAATTGGAAAAACCGAGTAGTTACGTGCCCAGAGGCCTGGTCCACTCTTAAAGTTTCTAAAGATACTCTCAAGGAATTCGAACCACATATATCCAGCATCGACCCCTATGTTATAAAACTCAGGTTAGAATCCTTGTCGGGTGACGAGTGCCAAAACGTATTTACACGACGTATTCATGATGGTCATTTTAAAGCGCTTCAGATCATTAATATAAAAAGTAATAGCATTCATATCCCAATAAATCACGTTAGAAAATAATAATAATAATAATATATCCGATATTCTGTGATATAGGCTACGAAATTTTTACTCGCCAGAAAAAAGATCAGGTAGTCCAGTTTATGATTGCATTACAGCAGATAAAGGATACGATTACTGAATTGAGTATATATATTACGACAACGGACGAACAACATCCGGCTTTACCAGTAGAGACAATTATTCATACGTGTACACGTCTAACCAAATTCCACTGTATCCAATATGCTAGCATCTTGAAACAGCAAGAGCTTCACGAAGAAAATGAGGCAGATGATAGACCAAGTTTGATAAATCTTAAAATTGGATTCAGATCATTTAATCAATCAATCTTAAATTCAGTTATTTTCCGCTGTCCAAACTTAAAATACCTGGAATTTTATGGTTGTAAAATACGTAATAATTTGGAATTATTACAGCAACTGCCGCCAAGTTTAGTGAATATTTCAGAAAATGGAACATATTATCGATTGCAAGGAAGGAAAACAAGTATTTCTGTGAACCGTGATAATGATCATGAAGATCTTGCGTTATTTTCATCCACTGGGCCAGGAAAAATAACCGCTCTGTTTGGCGTTGCAGAAACTTTACAAGACCTCGAACTGGTTATCGGTAATAGCTCTATTGAAGACTTGAGACATTTTGACCTTCAGCTACGATTTACGCCACCGTCACTATCAACCACTGACAGTCCTATTTTTTCAACCACTTTTCATAAACTTCAATCACTTGTACTTTATTATAACAATAATCACCAATCAACATACAACGCATTCAGTATTGATATCTTACAACGTTCACCTGCATTAAGCTCTCTCTCGATATACGATTGTGACACGTTACCTCGCGAACTTGTGAATATGATACGACAGCAAGCTACTCACAGTTTAACTGAGCTGTCCATGGACTGTGTATTCGATGCAGAAGATCAACAGAGTATTGAGGATTTATTTTGTGATTTGGCAATAGTTTCACAACAGCAGCAACAACAACAATTAGATAATTACAACGGTGGTATCCAAAAGCTTTGTCTATCTAATTGTGGTTTCAATATGGATAAAATAATGGACACAATTGCTTCGATTGACACGTTGGAGCACTTGGATATGCAGTGTTGTGAAATGTCGGAAGGCGTAATGGAAAACTATTTCGAAAAACTTGCCGTACGACAACAACGACCGTCAAAATTAACCAGAATAGCTATGACATGTCAAGACGGGATTACTGACAAGGCATTGAAATACATCAATATGCTACCAAATTTGAAGGACATAACATTTTGGAATCAAGATGTAATTACAGAGAATGGCATACGCCCACTTAAAAATAATCCTCAGTTTGAAAGAGTATATACAAGTGAATGTGAATTGATTTAGAACAGCAATAATGGTGAGTAGAATTGAAAAATTACTTATCTTGTACAATAAAAAATATATTTCCAAGTTCAAATCCTTGCTGTCGTATTTAAGCAAACTTGCATATATACAAATATAGTTATGACCAAAAATGCTGAAAAGGGAGGCGGAGGTTTATATATTTTGTAAAGGTGAATAATGTATGTGAACAAAAGTGATGTATCTATTTATTCGGATACGTAGGAATTAATACTCTATAATATGTTTCATTTGAGTCTACTGATCATTTATATATTAAATATTTAATTTCTATAACATATGGTTCTATCTACATATCTAGCTCCAATATCTTACACTTAATAGAAGAGTTAGCGAGACTTTCCATTTATTTCAAAAATTATTCTCATCATATCATATATCCATGCTGTATAGCTCAAATGTATAATTCATACAAAATAATCATGATGATAGTCGTTTTATTGAAAAAATAAATAATTACATCACTAAAATACCCACTTCTGTAGAAATCTCATTTTGCTCTTTTGATAACTATTTGGGATACGTACGTATAAAAACTTGTCGCGAAGTGTTTTCAAAAAAAGTCTTTTAATTGTTTGGATATAATAGTCATGGTTTGCCTATATGCTGATGTTTCTTCAACCATTATATTGAAATATCCATGAACTAATTGTGTGTATAAGTTAATTAACAGTTGTTGACACATATCTTAAATTGAATGGAAATAATATTATAAAGGTATATGTCATTGACAGTATATCTAACAAAGGAAAACTACAATGTACCAACCTGCACCCAAGATTCGGATCGCCAATGTAGGTACCTGTGCGACAAGTAATCTTCGTGCATATGATTCACCTTCATCACGTAGTACGTCTGCTTCTGCCGTCAAAATCAGAGCAGGCGGGAGATCTTTTAATTCATCATTTGTTGCAACCAATGGAAATGCATATATATTATTTTTGTCATAATTGTCATTATCACCAAAATACATATTCTTGGCAAACATAACTTGTGCGAATGCTAAACCGTAATCTCCATTACCAAAAAGTTCGTAGGATTCAAATGACGACTCTTTTGGTGCCGTCATTGGATAAATCATGATCTGGGTCTTGATGGCTTCCTCAAAGCCCCGTTCTTTTGCCATCACTGTTATTATTAAAATACTTTCTCAGTAATTTTTTTTCCAAACTAGGACAAGTTGTATAGTTTCTAGATAACTATCTACCACAAAATTATTTTCTGTTTTTGATAATAATATTAATAGCATCCAATTATTATTGCTTACTTACAAGCAGTAGCAGCCACTATTTGACCACCGCATGAATCACCACAAATGGCAAGTTTATTGACATTGATATTAATGCTATCCCCATTCTCAACCACCCACGCTAATGCAGAAAAACATTCTTCGTTAATAACTGGAAATTGTACTTCTGGAGCGAGCGAATAATTAACAAACACAACAGTAACATTATTCTGAATGGATATCTGATATACGAAAAGAAAAAAGGTACGTAGTGATCAGAAATATAATAACAAGTTTTTATATTTTCATGAAAATAGGGTTACGTAGCTTACATCTCTCACAGGTTTTCCATATATAAGTTTTGATCCAGCAATAAACCCTCCACCATGGCTGAACAAAAAAAAATTAATCAAAAACGTCAAATAATAAAGTTACCGTGAAAAATTAAAAAATAAAAATAAAAAGACACACTCACTAAAATATAACAGCAGGAAGTTTCTCTTTCTCCGTCCCTAGAGGTCGCAAGAATGTTAATCGAACTTCAACACTGTTATAAACGATAGTTTTATCTTCTTCAATGACGGATGGAAGTTTCTGAATCGCATAGGCTCGTTCTTCACTATTTCGAATTTTTTGTACAGTAACATCATTTGGTTCGCTGTTATCGTCTCCTGTAGAGAATGGTTGTTCATTAACTGTGTTTCGCTCTTCAATAAGAAACGCAGTATATACAGGGTCAAGAACTACTGGCGCTGGTAATATTATTTGTCGTTTTTTCTCGTTATTCGTCATGACAGAAGAACAAAAAAAAGTAAAAAAGGAGCTAAAAATAATTTGTTGGGGCTCAAAAATGTTTTTGCTCTATATTTTGTTTTGTGGTGTACACTGCATAAATATTGATATAATGTATTACGAGTTCACATGAAGAAAATTAAGTTTTTCTCACAAGAATACGTACTATATTGGTACTTTATTGTAAATAGATTTTCCAATA
This sequence comes from Circinella minor, assembly GCA_016758965.1. NCBI lineage: Eukaryota > Fungi > Mucoromycota > Mucoromycetes > Mucorales > Lichtheimiaceae > Circinella > Circinella minor. The sequence goes on along the minus strand of JAEPRB010000107.1, from coordinate 66,537 downwards.
ATCATGTGTGTAAAATAACTATCTGTATCTTAAAAAACTTGGTTGTTACTTGCTTTTCTATCATTCCAATACGTATGTCGTACGGTTAAACATCTCTGAAGTCAATAAATCAGCAATAAGAACAAATGTTTACAAAGCAAAATGTATGTAAATTTTTTTAAGCCTTTTTTTTTCTTCATCTTCTTTTTTTCTATTCTTCATCAATTAATCATGGCTCCAAACAATACGCGTATTGTGCTTGATCCTATATTTGTCAATTATGTTAATAGCCCAGAGTTTACCCCTCTTACTACCATAGGAGATAAGCTAGATATCAAAAAGCGCATGAAACTAATGCGTGAAGTAGTCGAAAAGCCACATATTGGACAAAAACTCCCAGAAATAATTGAAGAAGACAAGACTGTTGTTCATGGTGGTTATGAGCTTCGTTTAAGCTTATTCCGACCCATCGGAACAGAAAACGAAAACCTTCCAGCTGTTATCTTTTAGTAAGTTCACTATATATTATTTTTAAATAAAAAAAAATAATGTTTGCATATATCGTCGTTTTATATATTATAATGCAGCTGTTGTTTAAAAACATACTTAATAATATGTATCATATATAATACAGTCATGGTGGTGGGTGGGTTTTCGGCTCGAAGATTACGTACGGAAAAACAATGCGTGATGTAAATAGGACTTATTTATATTCGTAAAAAAAGTAGAGTGCAGTAAGGAAAAGAGAGAGCATGAGATGAAAAAAAATAGCTGATACTTTGCATGTTATTATAGATTGCTATCACAAACCATGTTGTGGTGGTTTATATTGATTATACACTTTCACCAGAAGTTAAATTTCCTACAATAAATGAGGAATGCTATACAACGCTGACGTGGCTGCTTGAAAATGGCAGTAACAATAATATTGATATCAGCAAGATTGCAACATGTGGAGTACGGGTTTTTTTTTTCATTCCATATGATTTATGAGATATAATATAGAACACTAATATTATGTTTCTTTTTAAGGATTCTGCTGGTGGTCAACTAGCAACTTCCATTCCATGTAAGTAACATTACCTATTAAAAAAAATCCAATATACGTATTATTGTATCATACTTTTATTATTATATGCTGTTGACTATACAGACTAATATATAATTATATGTCATTGTCTACTACTATATATAATAGTAATGGCCAAGAAGCGTGGACTTGGCAGCGATGTTGTCAAATCTCAAATACTGGTTTATCCTGCGACAACAGAAGCACACAACGATTTTGAATCATACCAAGCTTTTAGTACTGGCGAATATGGTTTAACAAGTGCCGATTGCGACCTTTTAAATCCTTTGCATTTTTAAGACGACGAAGAAAGAAAGACAGGTGCCAAAAATAACTTTTTTGCATATCCATTGTGTGCTACGTTGGAAGAATTAAAAGGACTTCCTCCTGCACTAGTATTGACAGCAGAAGCAGATATTATACGTGACGAAGGTGAAGCATACGCACGTAAATTAATTCAAGCAGGTGTCCCTGTAACTGCAGTCCGTATTTTAGGTTCAAGTTAGTATAGAATGGAGTAAATAGTTGCCATTAGTTAAAAGCAAGGTATGGTACTCATGTAACACTTACATATCGTGTAATGTTCTTTTTTTTTTCTGGTCATACATGTGATCATAGTACATGGATATTTCAATTTACCTGTCGCAAACGAATCTCAAGCGTATAAACAAACTATGGCCATCATTTCGCAACATTTAAATGAAGCATTTGGTAAACAGTAAAAATAGTAATTGTTTACGTAAAATATTTGCTGGATTCCTATATAAAGAATTATACTTTTTGCTTTACGTATGTATGTATCTGCAAACATTTTGAAAATAAAAGCCTACGTGCATGAAAAATTGCTTTAATCATATATTTGTATATATCATTATAGCAAATAAAAGAGTTGAATGCATTATTTTTAAGGCCTGTACGTAGCTCTGCAATAATATTAATGTTATGCACACTATATCCTGACAAACCATCAGATTAAACGTTTCAAAAAAATTCTATTTTGAATTATGTGACACATCTCGATTTTGCTCGCCCCCTCCCGTTTTTTTTTTTTTTTTTGCTAAATCCCACCTGTAGAAAAAACGGTGTTTGATCGTATAATCTTTTTATTTGAGGTATGATATTTTGTAGTGATATCATAATAATAATGTAGCTTCAGTTAAGGTTGATTTTTATATGATACGTACGTGTGTCATGAATTACAAAATAGACTTTTGTGTTCTTATAAATCATAGTTCAAATAGGGACATACACAAACTATCAGCAAAGTATAACTGATGATACGCCGTTTTTAAATATATATAATGATAAATAACTATCTTTATGAACATTGTGTGTTAGATAGTTTGTTGCCAAGCGTCTGGTATAATAAAGCTTTAATGTCATTTTGGCGGGCTATTCCTTTTGAGAAGCGTCTCAAAATAAATGATGCTAGGCTATATGTCAATGTTGATGTTTTGTTTTTATAATAAGTATGTGTGTTATAGTTTAATGCTGTTGCTGGATAAAGCCCTTTGTTTGAATATGCTGTTGATATAAACGAGCATTTCCAGCTTGCGCTATGTTTTCCATATTGGCGAAGCATACGGTAGTCTTGAGTAGTTCACAAGAGGTATTTGCTGTCAATACACTAATGACATCTCCCTTTGGACCAAAATGGTATTACTATATCGAATTATCGTTATAATGAATTCTTAATCCGAATTCATGCAGATGTCCTATATGAAAAGAATGTAAATATTATACCAAGGTCCAAAAACTGTCAATCGTTATAAAGCCACGCAAAATAGTAACGGACAAGTTGAACTTTTACAGTGAATAAAAAAACAAAACCCAATTTTTATAGGAAAGAAGCAGAAGCAGGAAATCTCTAATATGGTTTTTGGACAAGACGACGGTTAAAGATGAATTTGATATTCAGCTTATTAAACTCTTAACAAAAAGAGGTCAAAGTTAAAGTTAGACGATCAGCAAATGTCCAGCAACTAGTATTAAAATATACGTATTATTATTTGTCTGCTCGATATAACGGTATTTTTTCTGAATTCGTATCGGGTATCATTATAGAAAATTAACGATATTTCCCTGGTTAACCTGTCTTGAAACCCAAAATCCTATCGTTATAGCGAGGGGTGACAATATTTTCTGTTGCTGTCAAGTCATTGTACATTATGAAAAAGGAAGCTTAAATTGTAGTCAACGTTTAATAAAATAAACTGCTGGACCTAAGTATGTTGATTACAGCAACTCTAGCCACAATGTATGTTGCTTATATCTTTTTTGTTTATTTTTTTCGTTTCATTGATCCATAAGTCTACAAACATTCTATTTATTTACAGCACTCAACTTTCCATTGAACTGCTCAAACCAGTCTTTCATATTAATCTCTCTGTGTTGAGCGATGTAGCATTATTATTTCGGTCGTGTAATGTATTGTACTCAGTTATTGATTCCTTGGATATTTGAGACGAGGTACGTAGTCCAACGCAACGGAACAAAATTACCTGGATTGGCTTACGTTGCAAAATACGGAAAGTTTCCCTGCCATATTGCTTCAATAACGGGCCACATACAAAGAACCTGTTGCCCACTTTTACTCATGATACTATAAAATAAGAACAAAAAATGTGCTATGGTCGCTGAATCCAGTATTTTACACATTATTATGATGATCAAGAAGTCTCTGACATATTAATTAAGGCGTCCCAAACCTCGCAGCGGATTCTGAAAGTAGCCAATCATAGAAGAAATACCTTTGAAGAACTTTAAGCCTTTTTGGTGTTTCGTAAAATTCATGCAAAGGGTGGACATTTGTACACCGATCAATAAGAATCGCTTCCCGCTAATATTGAAAATCTGCTGAGATACCGTGTGGAAAGCTGCAAAAAAAAAAAAAAAAAAAAAAAAAAATCAAGTTGACTGATGATGACCTGATTTCGTGGATATCGACCATCAAACATATAATCACCGTTATCACATAACGATAATATTATTCATTTTATTAATGACGAAATTAAAATGAACACGCGTTGATTGCAGCTTATCGCTCTCGTCGGTGCACAGAGAGGGGTACGTACTGAAAAACTTGTGGAGCAGCAGGAATAAGGCGTAGGTGGCTATGAGAGTAAATACATGATCAATGAAGGGAAAAAATAGGGGAAACAGGGATTTTTAGTAATAAGCACAATAACAGCCGCCAACAAGGATCAAATAACCATCATAATAATCATTAAAAAGAATCTAAGAGTACGTAGAAAAATGTTATTGATCTAAAGAACTTACTTCTCTGTGCACGTTGATACATGGTATAATATCGCACACAGCAAAACATATGTATAAAAATACTAATTACAATTATAATTATAGACATATTTATATAATATAGCTTTTCAATATATCTGATCTGTAAAATGAAATAACACGAATGTTGATGAATTTGAACAAGAACGAATTATTGTAGAACTATTGTTTAAATACAGAAATGCATTCAGGAGCACAACAGGTGATAATGCCGCAACATTCTTAATGAACGGAAAGCATATTAACAAAGAAAATAAAATGGACATTGACCCGCATTCTTTATGTCCCCTGCGACTTTTTAATTTCTTTCATATTTCCAGGCTCAATTTTACTTTTTATTTTTTATTCTGATTTTTTACCAAGCGAAAAGTTACAGCTCAAAGTTAAAGTCGACCGCTGCAGAGGAGGGGCTGTAAATCTATCAATTGGAAGTTACAACCTGAAAAAAAAATCTAAAGTTACAGTTTTTTTAACACCACCGCTGCACTTCCTCTAACAATCTAATATAATGACCAGGTAAAATCCTATATACATTATTAAGTCAATGATCGTTCATGATATATAGATCCTCGCCATCCTTTGTTCACTGCTGTAGAGCACGATTTTATTTTTTCGAGTATACTTATTAGTCCAAGCTTTTTTTTTCTGGCTTGAATACAGTAACTCGTGGACAAACCTTCTTAAGAGATAAATAGGTTGGATTGGATTAGGAGTTTTCTTTTTATTTGTGCATGGTTGTGTCGACGGTGAGCAAATGTGTTGCTTGTAATAATATTTTGTGTATCAAATTACTATTAATATTGTACTTAGACTTGCTGGTTTAGCCTTTTTCATAGATATCATTCCAAAAACACTTTGTAAACCTCTCTTTTTTTTAATGCATATAATGTAATGAGCAAAATCTAATTTATCAGTTGATTTAATATGAATATGGAACAGTTTTCTTTTTCTGGTAATAGAAAAATTCACACATACATACACACCATTGCCTTGAAGACAATTGGGATGTATAATATGGGTCATAAAATATTGTATATTCTCAGGGAACCTGTTGCCATGATTTTTAACATGGTACAAGCAATATCTGAAAAAAAGATATCAGTGCACGTGGATGAACATCTTATTTTTGCTACTAGCGACTTCCTTTTCTTGTTCTTATCAATTTTTATGTAGATTTTTTGAAATAAGATTAAAGGAGATCATGGGTGAGCATATGAGGCATGTCTCTTGCAAAATAATAATATGAGCGAAAGATTTTTAGTCACATTAATGTTTGATGTTGAACAAAATGGGATGGGGTAGTTATTATCAACGTTGTATTTATTTATTCTTTTCCTTATTTTTTTTTTAACTTTGAACAGCATATATACTTATCACTGAAAGAAAAAAAATAGGATGATAGTAAATCTGAGTAGTAAACAACCAAGCTATAATATACCATACGGCAAATTAATGACATTTCTATGCGAAATCATAAAAATTTCCAATGTCAAAATGATAAAAACGCCGCGCCAACGTGATCATCTAACCGAAGGTAATGCTGAAAAAAAATCAGCCGGAAAACCGTTAGAAAAAAGCCTTTATTTTGTGCCACTTGTATCACTATTTGCCTGCAAGTCGAAAACATACCAACAAATATAAATATCACACATTCAAAAGAAGTTTGCAGTATTCTTTTGTTGCCGCGGCGATAAAAATTAGACATTTGAATATTATTGGTTGCACTAATGAATAGTTTTCTATTTTGATGGGCAAACATTTGTAAAGCAAAAGTAGTTTATTGGTGATACGTAACTTTATTAATGGGAGTTTAAATAGTAAAAAAATGATACGTACGTAATAGCAATTTCGTCGTGCACGTTCCACCTTTATCCTTCAAAAGTTTATATTAAAAACTACGGAATGTAATCCGGGAAAAGGGTTTTTTTTTTCTAAAAAAAAAAAAAATGGAATATATAAGTTTATAAATGAATATGTTGTTAATTTGGCACATGTTTATCTTGAAAAGAAGAAAAATCTGTCAGTGTCATCATAGTTAAGCCCAAAATCCAAAAGAAAAGAAAATGGGCTGATAATTTGTTTCCTACATAATACAATAGTGATATCACCAATTAAGTTTCCACTGTGCTTTTTTTTTCTACATCAAGTGTCACGCATGTTCATCATGATTTATTTTTGCTGAAAAATGATAACACAGCAGCTTAATGCAGAATAAACAAAACTCACCCCTTGGATTAGGTAAAAAAAAAGTTACGAGGGTGGTACTTGTTAAGGTAAACTTTAAAAGAAAAGGTTGTACAAAAAACAAGACCATGCAGCTAAACAAAAAAAAAATTGTTTGCATTATAAAAAAAAGTAGGTACAGTCATTTATCTTTTGGCGTTGTAGATAAAAAAGCTATTTATATACCTAAAAGTAACAATAAGCATCGACATTTTAATAACATTATATAGAAAAGAGACGTGATGAGAGCAGTAGGGTTCAGGCTCACAGTAAAATATTAACAGCAATAGTTCACTGTAGTTAGTATCAAATTGTTAGGTACGTATGATATAATAATCAAATGTTTTTAAGGAGAAAATATGCACAATACATAAAAATAAGTTGTCAGCATATGCATTTAAAAGTTTGAAATTATCTCAAATACTTGGGCCCACCAGCAGTATATTCTTAAAGAGGGAAAAAATTACTTTACCCTTTTTTTTTTTTTTGGCTAATACTCTTTATAGCTAGACATAACTTATGGCATTAAGCACCAAAAAGAGACCTTGAAAGGGCCACATTGCAGTGAAACAAGGAATAATATGCCACATATTTTGTTTTATTGTTATATTTTACAAGCTGTGGCACTTTTTTTGAAGATACACATAATGGTACTTTATTGTTGTTGTTGCTGTTGTATGACAATATAGGTTACCTATGAATTAATGATGCCATATACAGAAGTAGATTTTATCATGGGGTTCTCAATTTTTTTACGCCCACAGTGTATAAATTTAATTGTTCGGAAGATAGTTTCCGAATTGACCGACGAAAAGAAAATGTTTATTATACTGTCTTTGCATCTTTTATAACTTGCGGTAAAAACGGGTGTAGCATAAAATGGAGGTGGGGGGTATTAACGAAAAATGCCACACATTTACATATGTACTCGAACAAAGAAAATAACAATAACATACCCAATTATGTTGTACATATTGCTATATTTAGAATGATATATCATAAAAATAGAGAGATGGAGAAAATGAAATTTTATTATTATTTGTGTGAGGGTGTGAATGTGCTTTTTTTTTTACATATACAAAAGAGATATTATATTATAATAATTTATATAATCTCTTCTCATGAAGAATAGGTGGAGTGTTTAAAAAATGCCGTAATAAGAGAGATATAAAAAGTATGCGTGCTTTCAATATAGTAATAATACTATGTTAGTTAAATATATAAGTAAGAAAATAAAACAAAAATATTTAGAAAGAAAATTGAGCATGAAAAGATGATGCAATGTGAAAAAAATATGAAGGATATATGCGTATGTTTGAGAAGAGGGAGTAGGAAGGACGTTAATGTTAATAAAAAAAAAAGAGAGGGTATATTGTAGTTAAAAAAAAAGCGGAGCGAGGTAAGATAGATGTGGCTGTGGATAAATGAAAGGAGAAATTATCAAGTTTCTTTTTTCATATTTTGGCTGCGAGTCCTGCTTCAGAGCGAAAAGCCAAAAGAAACATAATAAATAATATCTACATACAGTATGGAAAAAAATATACAAAGAATAATAATGGAAGTTTGTTGTGTGTATGATATTAATCCTTCTCCTCCCTCCCCCCGAAAAAAAAGGATAAAAAGAGGAAAAGATGGGAAAACACCTCCGGTACTCCACAAGCCGGTTAGTTTAGTGTTGACGGCGATTAAGCAAAAAACGCCCCAGACCTCCTTGATGTTGATTAGTAGACTTTGTGTTGCAGTTACTATTATTGGATTGTTTGTCTGTTGATACTCTGAATGGTTTTGTAGTAATTGACTTGATCTTATTCATAACTGTCGACCATCGCGAAGACGATGTTGCTGTAACTGATGAAGATCTGGAAGAAGAAACCAAAGTTGTATTTGTTGTTGAAGTTGTTGAATCAACTTCATTAAATTGATGAATGGGGGGTAAGGGTGGCGATAAGGACATAGAATAGGAAATTGAGCTTGCATCATCCTCATATTCATCATCTTGGCTGTTGTAGTAAGGAAGTGATTCGTTATCAGTATACTCATCCTCATCATCATCATCATCGATGAGATATGCTACATCCGTATCTTCATTATTATTATTGTAGTAAGTTGTACGAGATACAGGCAATTCCAAACTATCATGCAAAATCTCGTCTTCCCATTTCCATTCACTATTGTTACGTGTCGGATGGGCAAATCCGTTGTGCTGCATATCATTTTGAGTCAGTTCTAAAGCACCACGGAGTGCCGCACGAATTTCTTTAGGATCTTCTAAAGCTGGTGGATGAGGTGGTAACATAGCGTGTTGTTGTTGTTGTTGTTGTTGCTGTTGCTTGGCTACTGTTGCAAGCAATGCTTGTTGTTTATCATTTTGGTGTTCTAATGGTAATGCTGCTGCTACTGCTTTTCGAATGCTTAACAACAAAAGCATTTTGTCTTGATTGAGTTGCTTCTTTGGATCATCATCACTATTGTATACCGTAAATGATGGCATCTCATAAAATACATCTTTTTGAGGAACCGGATCAAGCTTGTGAAGATCAGTAAGTGAATGAATTGGAACAAAGGTTTTTTCAAGTGCTGTACTATAATAATCATGTAGAGACCAATCCACAGGATCTGGAAGCTTGGATGAGGCATTGACAGATAATTTGGGCTCGTTAGAATCGGATGGAAATACAATGTCGCTTGAAAGAAAGTCGAGTGATGCCATAGTAGTAATTAAAAATAAATAAATAAAAAAATAAAGTATGAATGCTATGTAGAAGAAAAGATGTAAAGAAGAGAGAAAGAAAGAAGAAAATTTGTGGTCCTCCTTTATAGTTAAGAAAGAAATAGCTATTGGTTTAAAGCTGGGTGAAACAAAGGAGAGAAAGAATTGTATCAAGAAAAATATATATATATATATATATATATTATAATTTTGAGTTATAAGATGCCTTGGTTATAAACAGATCGTCCGGATTCAACATGTAAAAAAAAATGATAAAAGCATGTCTTTTTGTGTCGCCACATTTTATCAACCTTGTGCGTATCGGGTTAATCTCCCTTTCCGAAAATTATTATTTTTATTGTCTTTTCTTTTTCTGAAATTCGCATGACCCAAGTGCTACCAACGTGGTTTTCGGTTGGTCAGGCCGAAAATGCAAAAGTGCTTCATTATTGAAGGTCATGGTACGCGTTTCTAAAACGACGCCCAGTAAAAAAAAAGGGGGGGGGCGTAAAAAAATAACAAACATATTTTTTTTGTTTCGTTTCGAATCATTTTTCTTTTATTATTTATCATTATAATTATAGAATGTTGTTTTATGATAATAACAATAACAATATAAATCAAATTGCCAAGCCAACAATAAAAAGTTTATTATGTATCTCACATAACGTTGAGAAAAATCGTTATGAAAAATAAAAATGTTCCCCAAAATTGGTTTGTGCTCTTTAGGATAGCATGTGGACGGACATAGAAAGTTTCACTAAACTTCAACCATGGTGGGGTTGGGGGTCCAGTAACCTTATATACATATGCAACGCTGGTCATTTATTTTGTTCTACATCATCGTCCATATCTAAATAATTATTTTCATTGTTTTAATTAACCAACCCCCAACATAGCACACGGGGTAAATATAATCTGACAAGCAACAAACATTTTAAGAAGCAACATTCGATCCTTTCGTGCTATCTACTTTCCTGTCTACATAGTTTGTTATGAAAAAAAAAACACGTCGTTTCGCATACATCAATTTCTGAAACACACGATTTGTTTCTCAGTTACAGCGATGTCTGTTTCGATTTGCATCAGTACGTACTGTACCTCATAAAAACTAGATTTATAATATATAAAACATAATGGTTGGTGGTTACCATGAAGCACTCATTCCTGCGATCGTGTTTCATAGAAGGAACTTAACATTAATGTATACTATATACATAATGATAAATATAATAAATCCTATTATTATTATATTGTATAGTGTAATACTAACAAAATACTAACAACTCATGAATGTTGTGTAATTTATTATGGTGATCTTGAACTAAATTAGTAAATGAAGTAGTAAATTGGCAGCTCTTTGTTTGGAAATTAAATTACAACTTCACTACTGTAAACAGTTGTGATTGAAAGCAAGAGCTCTAGTATGTACGAGCATGGGTATAATAATACGTAGAAATTTATTAACCATAATCAATAGAAAAAATTGAGAACAAGCAATATATAATATTGCCATAGACTGTGCTACAATATTATTACAATAAAAGTTGATCATAGACTATTATACACAGTACTCAGAAACAACAACAACAACAACTATAAGCAAATCTTATTTCAAAAAAGGTCGACGTGTAACCATCATTGATAAGGATCGGCATTGCAAGGCTGTCATTCTTGTTGTCAAGGTTACACCTTATTATACAAGTTCTTGTTTTATAGTTTACAATAACTTGGATTTTTTTCTAATTATCATTGCTAATATATATGTTTATTTTCAGTTTGATCATTCTTATTACATTACTTCGTATGTATAATGTGTAAACATGATTTATTTTCTTTTATTTTACTGTTCTACATATTCTTAACACTTACACACGGAAGAAATTAGTGAATATGGTTCTCTCACGATGGAAGAAGGGGAAATATAGCTTACTAATATGAAGCACAGTTACAAAAAGAAATAAAAAACCAGGAATGCACACATTGCCTCATTCGTCAATAATATAAAAAGATCAAAAAGTTTTTATAATGCAATGTGGGCCATAATAATAGTTTGAGTATCTTGGAAAGCAAGAAACATCACGTTTCTGTATTATTATAAAATGGAATAAGAAGCAGTGGTCATATGCCAGTAAAGTTGATCGGGGCACCTTTTTTTTTTACATTTTTCCCTTGGAAAATCTAGTATAAGGATCACTGTTTCTTGTGATTGTATTATCAATTATATATCTTAATCTGGCTTCTTAATATAGTTTCATTGTATTCTGACCATGAATATTTTATGACAATTGCGCGTAAAAAACGGAAATCAACATTATGAGTTTTCAGAATTGCATGTGTGCCAAAAAGAAAAAAAGAAGGATTATTGGCCATTATTTCAGAAAATTGTTTTTGATAGAGGGGAATTCAATATATATATATATGTATATGTTGGCGTTGCTTAATTGTTCGGTATTTGATTGTCTGTTACGTACAACTTTTACAACTTGATCATGAATTCTAACTACTGATCGAATTATATATAAGTAGATGTACCTCCATCTTCTTTTGTTTGAGCATCCTGTTTTGCGTAGGCACAAATATCGTATAACCTTTTTTTTTCACACAATAAAAAAGAACATATACCGGTCTTTGCTTAAATTGATAAAGTGAATAATTTCAATTGTGCATTTTTTAGCATTGTGGGATGCGCAGCAAATATTACACGAAAAATGAGAAAAATAATCATCGTACGACTAGACGTACCTTTTCAACTTGGATAACCATATATGTCATCAATACGTTGTCGCGTGGTGGGACATGGCTTACTGGTGATCGGCCAAAAAGATTTATATCAGTAATTTGTAATTAAAGTTATAATAATCTTGGTCTAGTTCTAGATTAATTTTGTAACATGAATTGTCATATTTATTTCGGTTTCTTTATATATACATATATAAAAGACATTAAGGAGCATGATAATAATTTAGCTATAAGAAAAAGAAAGCTACATTGATCAGATTCTTCATAGGTAACCGAGACACTGGATTTTTTTTTTATTCACAGACTATAAATCTTGTTGTGTAGTACAGAAACAAGTTTGTGGTTTAAAAGTATAACTACTCTCTTTTTTTTTAGATGTAGATCGTTGTTACGATCTAGGATGTAGCTGCATATATACAGTACTTTTGTTTTTTGCTTAGCAGTTTATATGGAAGAGATTCTCCATTTTGATCGGTAAAAAATGATTAACTTATAATAGTATAGTATCCTCATAAAAATAAAACATTTAATGTAACGCACAAACAAGGTTCTTTGTTTGCGCGCAAGAACCATTCTTTTACCATTAATGCGGAGACATCGCTCTTATCCTTTTTTGTCCCACGTGTGTTACGCAAAAGAAACATAGATGTTACAATAAGAAAAATAATATTTTTATTTTATTCTACTTTTTACATTATTACTATTATATATCTACTTAAGAAAAACGTTTTCAGTTTGTCGTTGTTGCTTTTCTTTTTTTTTTTCATAATATTCTAGACTACGTATTTAAATATTGACCTTTTAGTTTTATTATAATTTCAACAACATATTCCTGCTAATCTTATTCTGTTCGAGCTTTAGTATTATTATGCAATGGTTACATTTTTAAAACGAATTAGTAACCAATAAGAAAGTGCACAGACATCCATATTGTTTTTATTATAATTGATGATGAAAAACCATATCTATTATAGATGATTTTATTTGTATTACCAAATGCTTTGGTAATACAAATTATGTCTCATGCTCTTTTATTAGCCAGAATAAAAAGATAAAATTTGAGAAAAAATGAATAATAATAATGGTATTGCTGTAATTTTCTTATTCGTACATATCATAGATTATAATTCTTAAATTCTTAGTTCATCGTTCTCCAAATGCGTGTCTCATGGGTACTCTGTACTTAATATATCATGAAGAAAGCATTACTAAAAAGATGTTATTTTTTTCTGTTCAACAGAGCTGATGAAATAAATTTTTAAAAAAAACTCACACACAAAACTTCAATTGATTATACATTATGTGAATTTTAGATACAAAGAATCATTATTTTTTTAGCTTCATCTCCGAACGCGATGAAGTCATAGGAACATATATATTTTCGTCAGATAAATAAAATTATGTGAAAGTAAAAAATAAGCTGACATAATAGATTTTATATCACGAAAACTAATAGGTAGGACTACAACATGTATAATATATATAGACTTAATAAAAAGCATCATATGTACGTACGTACTAGTAAAATCAGGAGGAAAATAAAGGAGGTAATAGTCAGCACAAAACATGTGATCAAAAAGAGTTTGCTGCTTACCTATAAAATAAAAAGCAAAACCTTTTTTTGATAGCTTTGTTTTTTATTATACAAACATTCGCCCACCCTTCTGTTTGATATAAAAATATTCTTCAGACACCCTATCATTCCATGAATCTTATAATAATAGTGTACGTTTCTTACACGGTGATAGGTGGTATTGTAATATAAATATATATTATTTTAAAATTGAGCGTGGCACTTTTTAAGTTTTGGATTCCCCGCCTTGTTTTCAATACAGTTGGAAACAAAGCATCCAACCTGGAAGAAACCAAACCTTGCTGCTTTACAATATATATATATATATATATATATAAATCCTAATTTCACTGCATGCTATTATTTACGGAGACATAAAATAGAGTGTGCTCACTAATACGTAGCGGTTTTTGAGATCTCAAAAAATTGAAAATAAACTTTTTCCCCTAAGGGGTTTCAAGAGCAAATTACAGAAAAGAAAGAAGTAATTTTCATTGTTCCTATAGAGATTGCATGCGTAAAAAATTATTGTATACGTATTATATCAATACGTATTATAACAGCAAAAATTATAAGCACTGCCTTTATAGTTACGTATGCTACATGAAGGAACCGTATACGCAAAAAAAAAAAGAGAGAGATTTGAACAATATTTGTTATACCTATCTTACTTTCGACTCAATAATGTATACTTGTGATCGACGTATTGTATACATAAAAGTATGCTAATTTTTTTAACTATATTTAGTATATTGTACATGGATACATTTATACTCATTACTTTTATATAAATATTTGTAGTGGCTGATAGATAGTATATCCTTAAAAACGGTTTTCTTTGAAGAAAAAATTGTATTAGAGTTTTATAATCAACCACTTATAAATTACAATTTGGATAAAGAAAAAAAGATAGTTGTTACGTATTGCTCTGAGTCAGTAAATAACTGTATTTTTAAATTGTATACGTATTAATGATTTCAGTTCAGATTTTGGCCATGTTTTCATCATGGGTTGTATAACGTGCTTTTCACCCACATGTTATTCTTCCACTTTTCTTTGATACAATACTATTATTATAATAGGTATATACTAATTTGACTTTGAGGTACACATGCAACATTTTTTAAGTTGTATTTCGTTATTAGACATATAATAAAAAATTATACATGCATTTAAGCCTAGATGAGTTTATTTTTTTACATAATCTGGTCATAATACCCAAGTAGCAATGTCAGATCGCATATCATGTTATGTAGTCATTTGCTCGGACCTGGATATTATTTTATATTTATTACGTATATCGATGCTCCTGTGCGTGTGTGAATAACCTAGTGATATAACAGCATGTTATATAAAATAAGATAGAACATATGATTATTTTTGACACTTTATTACTAAACAGCTCAAAAATATATTTAGTTTTTCATTCAACTCTATTTTCAGTAAGGCGTGTAATAAAAAAATTATGCACAATAAATAAATAGCACCACTAGGGGTGCTGAAATTCAACTTACCTTCTTTAGTAACGTAAACAGTTTTATCTGGCATTGGAGTCCACGCTTCACAATTAAAAAAGAAAAATATCAGTTTTACCGCGCATTGTAACACCAGAAGAACAATCAAGATTTTTTTTTGTGTAAGGAGCACATATAGACACAGACACAGATACAGAACGCAGCACACAGACACCGATAAGCAACAGTACTAATATATATTGAACTATATTTATATTCTCAGATCTTTCTTAATGTCGCTGGTAAAGTTTAATAGTAACTGATGATGGAAAAAGCCCGATCAATCGACAAAACAAGAATTTCTTACTTTTTGTATCACAGGTGCAACCTATCTTGATAACTTTTTTTTTTTTAAAAAAAAAATACAATGAAAGATAATAAAGATCAAAATTTATATATCAAAAAATTTTTGTTGCTGCGTATAACCTGTTGTGCTGACATATAGATTATGTATTAAAAAAGAAAACACAGGATGTTTATTATTGATGTAATTTCCTTTAATTTTTTTTAAAATATTATTTAAAGACACACCCTGAGTTCTGTGGACGGTATTAATAAAAAAAAATATATGACAAATATAGAAAGGTAAACAATGTATTTACATTCTATAATAAAATGATCAGCATAATATAAGGGTATGGTTTTTATTATTAATTTTTACTATTTTTTGAACTACTGTTCATCTTTGACAAAACTACAAAATCAACTGACAATATATAATTATAATTGCTCTACGTACATTACTACCCATATGGCATAGACACATTATATAATCTTATCTAACTTTCCTACTCGCTGTACGTAGTATATCGTTACATACAGCAACAATAACAGTAACATAATTGCATCTGTGACACCTGAAATAAAAACAGTTATTATTGGCTGCGGTACGCATGTCTTTTTTTTTTTTTTTTTTTTTGTCTTAAAATTATTACTACGTACAACCAAAAATATAATAATTGATAATCATAACATATACTATACCGCCCATTTTACTAAATGTTTGATAGTGGTATATACACTTTATATTGTGTTTTTTTTTTGGTAAGTAAAATCAGCGCACAATATCAAGATTAGAAGGGTAAAACTATCAATAAGAAAAGGAAAGGTGTTGTATCGCGGGCGAATGTTTAGTCACCATCCTAATTGCCGTAACTGGAATGTCAAGTGTGAGTAACGTTACAGGATCTGCAAATTGTGCAATAAACCTAGTTTATGTATAAAAAAAAAACGTTCCATTTTTTTTTGATTCTTATTATTAACGTACTGGGAACGTTGCTTGGTGTTTAGTTTATACTATATACATGTTAATAGTACAGTAAAAACCTTAAATGACCTATGAATACGTAGGGAATTAACACAGCCACCTCTTCTTCTTTATTACACTATATTTAATAATATTATTATTTTGATTCCGCGATGATATTTCATCAGTTTATTGCTAAGGAATGAAAATGGTTTTCAGGGTGATTAAAAAAAGAATCACTTCTATTAACTAATTCTTCATCAATCATAAACTCTTTGAATTTTGCACTTTTTTTTTTTTGTATAAATTCTATATATTCGATTTGATTGTGATATTAGCCGAGAAATAGTAAAATATATATTTTTTAATATTATTAATAACTAATGCAATAATAATGAAGATATAAAAATGAAATAGACAGATGTACTGGAAATTTAATGTTTTTGTGTTACCATTCTTTAATTCTATTAAAAGTAAACAATTTTTATTTGGGGGGGGACCGGAAATAATAGTATTACCACTGATATTACTATTATTATAATTTTTTTTATGATACGTAGCTTCTGTCAGTGGGAATAGAATGAAAGAGGAGATGATCTTTTTATAATATAACAATTTTTGAAGCGGGATGGAAAAAAATGTCTGTGCATTTTACCATATGTGACAACATACCTCGATACTATTTCTCTTTTTGGTGGACAAAAGAAAGACTTGGAAAGAGGGCCTTAATATTATTTTTGCTACTACCTGTTGTATATATGTACACACACGAGATAAACGAATAACGTTTTAGCAATAAAATTTTACAACAACAGGTTATCATAAAAAACGGCTTTCAAACTTGTCAAAATGAAAAAAAAAAAATCGCACTAACCTATAATCAAATTAAACTCTCATCTTCCCTCCCCCCTCTTTTTATACACCCACCAAAAAAAGCCCGCCACTTTCGATAGATAATTTATGCCACGCTTTTTTTTTTTTTTTTTTTTTGGTCTTTCACGCTTCATATACCAGGCTTCTGTTTGATCCTCACCCCCAAAATAATAACAATTCCTTTTCTCGCTTACATACCATTACGTACACTTAATGAATGACTTATTGCCGTTTTTGGATGCTTCATACAAATTGGAAACTTGTATATAAAAAGAGTCAAGATCTTATAAGAAACCAACAAAAAAAAAAAAAAAACCGACACGCTGGGGCATATTACCATCGAGCCATCCACTCCACCCTCGTCCTTCATTTTTTTTTCAATCATTATAATATATATATAAATATATTATTATTATTTTTTATATAATTTTCTTTTTAAAACAAATGTGAATGCAAAAAGATATATTTACTTATATTCTTTCAACCCATCATACATCAATCACACTAAGTCCAGAAGAAGAAGAAAATCCATAAAAAATAACGAGACGACAAAAGACAAAGACGACTATAACTTATTACTACTATATATATATATACACATATATATATCTATATAAATAATGACAAGTAAAACAACAACAACAACAAAAACAGCTAGCACAACCAATACAACAACATATATGATTCAAATGGATTCATGTCGTCGATCTTTTACGAGTGGCGAAGATTATGCAAATATACCGGCAGTATGTGAATGTGGGCGTACATTAACAGCTGGATGGCAGTGTAATTTTTGTCGAAAAAACTGTTCTTACTGTCACCGCGCACTTACAACACATCCCGAAGATTTTTGTGATCGATGCTTTCGTTTATGTAAATTTCATGGACTGTATCATTGTTATGATGTCAAAACAGGATATAGGCGAGATCATTGTCCATCCTGTCAAATTCATTAATAACCCCATTTGAAAACAAAACAAAACCCCGACCTCTTTTCGGACAACATACTCAATTCCTTTCATTTATTTTATATCTTTTGTATTATATCACATACTATTATATTTTCTATACTCTCTTTTATCCTCATTTTATGCATATATGTTTTTCATTTTCTTTTTATTATAGTTCATTTTTTCATTTGTTCGTTCGTTCATTTGTATTTTCCATTCATTTTAGTTATTCGTTCAATCATTGTCTTTTCCCTTTTCTTTTTTCATATTTTCTATTTATATATTTAGATATTGCCATAATAACTCAAGTTGTTATGGTGATCAAAACATTGTTTCTCCCCCTTCCCCTCCCCCTCCCCCTCCCCCCACCCCCTTTTTTTCTTTTTTTTTATATATATAAAACGTTTTTTTTTAAAAAAAAATGAAAAAAAAAACCGTAATTGATTAATGATTATTGTTTAAATGTATAGTATTAGTTATTGTATTGACAAATGAGATAATGAGTATAGTAAGATTGATTGCTTGCTTAATTAAGTTATATGCAAGCTGACTTTGTTTTTTTTTTCTTTTGTTTTTGATGGAGTATTATTATCATGTACATATAGGACTATTATTTATGGAGCAAAAAGGAAGAAGGATGGAGAAGGACTAAGGAAAAAATGCAAATGAATAAAGGAAGAAAGTGGGGGGGGAATAAAAAATTTAATTTCGCTGATTCAGTTTTGCTTCAAGTGTAGAAATACGTTCAAGTAGTGGTTTAGCAGTCTGTTCCGCGGTTTTTTCAGCAGTACTCGCAACCAATGCTTGAATTGCTTGTATCATGGCCGGTGATAATGTTTGTGGTATTTGAATTGAATTGTTGTCTCTTGTTAAATCAATGCTGGGTGTAGTACCTTGTGATGCACGGACAGGATCCACCAAATGAGCAATAATCTCTTCATGGCTACGTAAGGACATTTCAATATCTGTCATTATTGTTTGTAATCGTTGTGGGAATTCTGGATTTAATACATTGGATCGGAATGAGTCGATATATTCTGTTAGACTTGTTTGTTTTTGTTCTAGTGTCAATATTTTTTCTTCCAATAGATTATTATTATCATTAATAGTAGTGGCAATGTCATTATCGGAGTTGCTATGATCTCGACTAGTGATGGCACCATTGTTATCGGTACGTTGTCGTTTTTTCTGTCGTTCTTTTTCTGTTGATGCGTCATTTACACTAAGTGGTGATTTTCGCCGACCTCGTGTTAATTCGGTTTCATCAACTCTATCACCCATAGTTGCCATTTCCATTACACTTCCATTGATTTGTAAATCACGAGCAATATCTTGTATTCTTTTATTGAAAATATCCATTTGTTTTCGTTGTTGATCTGGAGTTGCTGACTTGTTAATAACAGCATCCACACTTTGTTTAATTAAATCAATTTTTCGATTCAATTCACCCATATCATTACGTAAATGTTGAACTACTGTCATGCTTGACGATCCGATCCCACTTCCTTTATCAACTTTCTTTTCTAAATCCTTTAACTTGTTCTTCAATATATTCCATTCATCCAATTCATTTAATTGTTTACGTAATGCATCTTCATTTTCAATGTATTTTTGAATTTCGGATTGAATCATTTCTGTATTCACTACGGGTGTTGCTGATGTTGGTTTTGGTGTTGGTGACGACGTTGATTGTGACTTTTGTGTTTTTTCAACCAATTCCATTACACACTTTTTAATTTCTAATAGCTGTTCCGGACGAAATTGACGCTTGACATATTCTGCTACCTCATTAGAAATTTCTGATTTTAATTGATCTTTATATTGATTGCTGGATAAACTTGTGTATTTGTCGCGTAATTCGGTAAATGCAGCCTTGTTTTGTGTTCGTAAACCTTCAACTTGTTCATTTATCATTTGTGAACATTGAGCTTGAGATTCACGAGCCAAATCCGCTATCTTTTTATTTCCTTCATCCACATTCAACTTATTAGTATAAAGTGATTTAATGTCTGCTTTGATTTCTTCCGTTTTTTTGTTGAAATTACTGTCAGCTTCAACTAATTTTCTTCGCAAAGTGGATTCGACGCGTTCGTCACCTTCACGTACAGATCGATTGGCAAGCTGATTTATGGCTTCATGAAAAAATCTAGTAATATCTTTTTCGGTGGTATGAAGTCTATATAAATATAATTGAATTATCAGTATACGTTATTAAAACCATAATATATATATATATATATATATTTACATACTTTCTTTCCAAATGTTCAATATCTTGTTGAAGTTGATGAATAGTGCCAGCTAAAAAAATAAATAATTAATCAATCAACCTATATTAGCATAAAAATTGTCAACCTTTTTTATTTTTTATAATAGTAACAATAAAGAATAAATCACTTTTTTTTCTTAAAAAAAAAAAACTAACTCAATTTTTCACTGGATTCATTATTTGCTGCAAATGACGACGTTGGTAAACTTTTTTGAATATTCTCCAATGATTTCTTTTGCTCTTTCTTGGCATTAATTTCTTTAAAAAAGTTGGCAGCAACATACATTGCACTAAATAATAATAGCAAAAAAGTTATATTTAATAATTTTGAGTCAGCTATAGGTAATTTTTGTTGTAAAAAAAAAAAAAAAAAAAAAGGTAATTTACCGCATTGCTTGATTCAATCGTTTAGGGTATTCATTACTAGCACTAGAACTTGAACTTGAACTAGACATGATGCACGCGTTCTTTTAGGTGTATATATTGAATAATGTGGAAAAAGGGTGGAGTTGTTGAAAAATAAATTTACTGGGTTTAACACTCATTCTCCCAAAAGTGTAGAAAATTTTCTTTCTTTTGATTTCATATAAACTCTAAATATATATATCAATGATTTCAAAGTCTAAAAGATACTAGCTACCATTAACATAAATACGTATTACTGAATGTAGATATAATCTTGATTAGTTAAAAAATAATGTTAGTAATAAAAATTCACAAAGAAAAAAAGTAGTAAATTTATTAGTATTATAGTAATTATAATACTAATTGGTGTAATTAAACACTGTATATTTATAATTATAATTATGGACAATAAAATAAAATAAATGTGTTGCACACAATAAGATATTGTGTGCATTTTAAACAAAGAGCACGAGTAATATATATACGTGTATATATATTTATAAGTATATTACATGCAAATGGTAAGTTAAAGAAGGAGAAAGAAGAGGGAACAATGATTACTTAAATTCATACTTAGTTCTCCTTCTTCTAATTATAGTCATCGACTACTAACTATGTTGGTAGTTATAAGTAATAAAATTATTGAATAACAGTAAATAATGCCCTATGTTCCACCAGTAATAATTTTTTTATTATATAAAAGAATATATTGATTTAATATCATATGAAAGGATAGATGAAAGAGAAGGGATGTTAAATTTATTAGAAGAACTCCTTTTGCTCAAAGAGAAAGGTGGTTTATTTGTTTAAATAAATAATTTTGGTACCTTTTTTTTTTTTCAATCGAAGAGCTGAAATTGATCATTTCCATTAAAGGAAGATTACTCGTGTTTCCAGACCTCTTTTCTTCCTTATTATAACAGCAAAAACAATATACAACTCAACCCTTTCCCTTCTTTTATTTTCTTTTCACTTCCCTCATTCATTCACTTTTTTTTTTCTTTCACTTTTTTTTTATATACTCTCGTATTCGTTCCTTTCATAGAAACTGTGTAAAAAAGAATAGATAAAGAAATAATGACAGTTGAAGTGAATTCAACATCACTTGTTGGTGAATGGTCTCGTGCTGTACAACAAGTTGACTTGTATCGGATCCAACAACTTCTCGACATTAATATTGATTTACTTTGGACACCATTAGTTTGGGATCCAGATCGTGACGCCTCTCATGTCATTCACCAACTCATGGTAGTTCAAAATCTCGGGACAACCCTTGATGATCTTTGTGCTCTTCCTTATACACTTATTCAGTATTTTGAACCAAATCCTAGTGAAGTTCCGTCTGCAGCTCAAGTACAAACAGAAGATCTTTTATATTTTCTAATCGATGTAAGTTATAGTTAATAATAAAAAAAGAAGCGCGTCTTTTTTTTACATATATATATATTGATAATGATGAAACTTATGATATATGTACAAAACTATAGCAATCGAGTGTTCAAGATTTAAATAATCGTGTATGGGGCAATTGTAAAAATACGACCTTACATTTGGTCAGTTTTTTGGGTCATATTCAAATTGCTCAACGGTTACTCAAAGAAAAAAATGTTTCCATGGATATTGCTAATGATATTGGATGTTTACCACGCGACGTTGCACAAACAACTACAATGGCTCGTCTATTAGGTGCGACAACAGCAAACATTAAACAATTACAACAACAAAAGAGGCAATCCATAATTAAATCCAAACCCAATTATGCAACACCTGATCGATTTAAACAGTTAAAACAATTAGCTGAATCTACTAACAATCCTAACAAAAGTCATGCCTCTACAACTCGGCAAGAAGGTCGCTATTTTCGCGCGGGACATGTTGCTGAAAGTAAAATGAAAGTATTAAATGATGAGGAAGCCAAATTGGAAAAACAACTTTCAAAAAGACGACAAGAAGTAGCCCAATTGGCAAAACGGTCTGCTGTCAAAAGTAATCCATTGTTTCAAAAATTTGAACAAGAACAAGGAATCAGTAAACCAAAACGGTCATTTATTGTCAAAAATAAAAAGACGACGACGAATGATACGACACCCACAACAAAGCAGGCCACAACAAGAAATAATGATATGGAACGATCAACATCCTTGGAAACCAATGATACAAAGGAATCAACATCCTCCTCCATTATTGTCGAAGAACCGGAAGAAATTGTTGAAGATAATATCGTAACGAAACCGAAACGAAATTCTAAAGTGATTTCTTCATTACGAACCAATACGTATGTTTCATCCAGTGTATTTCGGCAAGATGATGAGGATTTATCTATTGCACATGGTGTTAAACCGTCACCTTCTGTATCATCAAATTCTATGCGGCGTACAAATAGTGATGATAATTCGCGTAACATTAATGTACAACAAGAAAATGGTGTCCCGAATATTCTTCAACCAGTTAACAATGAAGAACAATCAACATCGGAAGAGCATGAACCCACATCCCCGATGCAAGATCGCCGATCCTTGGTAGTCGATGAAATTAATGTTGCACAGAAACCTGAAACCGAAAACGTGGATCGTCGACGCCTTAGCGGTAGTCAAAAAGCACATTGGTCTATTGCATTGAATTCATGGTCTTCAGTACTCGATGGTACAATTGAACAAGCTGAATCAGTAGCATCTTCTGATACCAACGATGACGATGATGACGATGTGGAATGGTTTGATAGTCAAGATCAGATTGAACAAGTTCGAAAAAAGAAATCCAAAGCAAGTTTGAAATCTATCTCTTCAAGCAAAACACAATCAACAAACTCAGCTGTAGCAACCACAACAATAAACGATCCACCACCATCAACAGCCTATTATTTGGGAAGCCTTCCGGATTTACCATCCTCGGGAGAAGATGATAATAGTGGTGGATTGAGTGAAAATAATTATAGTACTAATAATCCAACAATTACTACTATTGGCAATGAATTGGATTCATATTCTTCGTATCAACCACCATCAATACCAAGACAAGACGACGTCAATACAACTGTACGCATTATATCGCGAAGTCGAACCAATACCGATGCATCATTATCACCTAGTGTTATGACTGATCACAGTAGTAGTAGCAATAGCAGTAGCAGCTCTTCCTCGTCTTCTCCAGCTACCATGTCACCATCATCTCCGAGTACATTGCCACTCGCCTCTATTCCCGAAAAAAATATTAATTCAATGTTCGATGACACCAACAATACCACCAACAATAACAAAAATCAATTTAATTATCATTCATCCAATTATGGTAGTGTTTCTGTTCAATCTACTTCCCGATATGTTCGTCGACTTTCACACGCACAAAATGCACAACAACAACAAATCGATCATAAAGAATCTGGAACACCCATGTTACAATATAACAGTCCTTTACAACAATTCAAAATTAAACGCGTACCTGTCAAACTTCCACCGGCACCATCATCATCCTCATCTTTTTCATCGCCATTATTATTATCACATCAAGAAGAATTGTTAAAACAGAAAAAAATTGAAAGTATAAAAAAATTACCAAGTTTACAAGATCTTCAAGCCAGTTTACCACCTACTATGACCAATAATGTACAAAATAATCAGCACTCGCACCACGGTAAATTATATTTTCGAGTCACAGGTATAAGTAATGTTTTGTTACCATTACCACGGGAACCTACCTACGTACGATTAGTGGTGAGTGATGATAGATACGAGTATATGTCACGGTACGAAATGTTAGGACAACATATCAAGTTTGATTATGAATGTATTATGGATACATATCCAGAAATGATTATCACAATATCATTGCATGTACGTCCAGATTATCATGTTCGTAACAAGTTACCTCTTACACGTTTGTTTTCAACATCACGTAATCGCGCTCGGCAAGGTTCTTTGTCGAATTACATTTATCAAGATGATGGATCATTAGGACGTGCTCGGTTTGCACTACCACATATGATGGAGAGTTGTTATGAACGTCCTTATGCAACTCAATTTGATTGTTTTAATGCTTGGTCAGGGCGTGATAAAGCAAAGCACCATCATCATGAAGATGACACACTTAAAGTGATTGGTAATTTGGATGTAGAAATGCTTTATTTACCAGTTTCAAACCCTTCAGCAGTAAGTTTTATTATTTATTATCAATGTATTTATTTGTTTATGAATTATATTTTTGACTTAGTGTATCATCATTATTATAATTAAATAGGCTGTGCCAAGAAACCTACGTGATTGTGATATGGCAATCAAAGTACAACAGTGGAATGAAACATTTTGGAATACAGAACAAGTATCCAATACTACTATTGCAGCATCTTCTGTTGCTTCTGGACAAACTAATCACTCTACTGCTACTCCTCCTCCCTCTTCTACATCCATGCTAAAAAGCTAATAAAATATTAATCTTTTCTTGTGATCTCTCGTTATCATCGTAGTGAAATACATATCCCATTATTTCCTCCCCATTATTACTTCTCCTCCACATCGTTCTCGTTTTCTACATATTAATATTTCTACTTTTGTAAAACCGACCTTTCCTCCATTTTCCCCTTCTTTTCTTTCCCTTAGTATATACGCATCACTCTTTCTTTTATTTTATTATTAACCTGCCATGCATGTTTTTATATAAATATAAATATATATATTCTTTTCTTTTTTGAGCAATAATGACAAAAAACGATTAAAGTGATGCTTTTTCAATAGGCTATAAGTTTAAAAGTTTTTGAAAAAAAATAATCTACATATTTGTGAACAGCTCAGTTATATAGTAGTTTAACCTATGGTCTATGCATATCTTTTAAGGCTGATAGAAATAATAACTAATATAGTTATAACAAATTGCTTTTGGTAGATACATATCATAAGGACACAAATTTAAACCATTACACTCACCAGCTTATCGTCTTCAGATTCTCTTTTGCTACTTGCAAAAACTACGTTTACTGTTACAGTATAATCAGGACGGAACTCATACAAATAACAAAGTACGTACCCTAAACTATTCTTACTTTAAGAAGACCAGTATAGAATGAACCCCAATATTATTGGTGTTTCTGTTGATACCATTACGTATAATTATAACAGAGTTTATTTGTGCAAAAAAGATAGAAAAAAATAGATAAAGCGTTTAACTACGTACAAAAGCGCTGTGTAGGTACTTTGTCTTTATTTCGCTCTGGAAATAATTTGAGTTGTTGATAATAAGCAGCATAACAAGAATCAAACTTCAGGTCTGTTAGATTTATTATTATATACAATAATAGTATATAGCGATAGTAAAAGTACCTCAAATAGAATAGCTACGCTTTTATATAGCAAACTAAAAACAACAAAAAAAGCAGCATTCAAAAGTCAAGGATGACTTGTCTATCGATGTGCCATAACGAATATCTTAAAAGAAACAACTTATATTTTTCATACATACCTTGTACGTAGTCCTGCTACATGCTAATACACAACAAAAGTCAATAATAATAATAATTTTCATCTTTTCAATGAATAAAAGCATAGATAACTCTGATGAACTAGAATATTTATTTCTACGTCATTTACAATTACGCGACATTTGTTTGCCTTGCTACGAGAGATATTTATATTAGTACGTATTCCGAAAATCACACAGAATTAATTTTTCTCAAAAACTTCGTTCAGCTGATTTGTGATCATGGCCATAGTTTGTTTATAAGCAGGTGTGACAACGGGGACAGTTATATACCCATGAACTATAAATGTATTTCATCATGGAAAAATGTATTATTAATAACTTTTTGTATATTCAAAGATAAATAAAATAGTACTTTAAAGTTACGTACTTGCACCAATGACACGCATGCAAGTAACAGAAACACCAGCCTCGGTCAATTGCCTAGCATATTGTTCACCTTCATCACGCAAAATATCTGCTTCGGCTGTAAAAATCAAAGCACGAGGAAGTCCACGTAATTCATCTTGTGTAGCCAACAATGGGAATCCAATCTTTGTTTTTTCAATACCATTCCAATATGCATTGTCAAAAAATTCACAATCTTTCATATTCAAATAATAATCTCCATTACCATATAGCTTAGGAGATTCATAATTTTCACGAGAACCAGCAGTAGCTGGATAAATCAAAATTTGTGCCTTGATAGCATCCACTAGACCACGTTCTTTTGCCATCACTGTAAACATACAATAGGAAAGATTAATATAATCATTAGTGTATTAGTACCATCATTGGTGTATATATAGAAGATAACGCTGCTACGATCTTATGATCTAACAATAATGGAGAAATTACATGAGATGACTGCACTGAGGTTACCACCAGCCGAATCTTTTAGTTTTTTTTTATCAAGAGAGAAAAGAAGTTAGCTCTATTAATCAGATTTCACAGCAAGAGATTTTAATTTATTTATCTTTCCTCACCTCCAGCAACTACGAGTTTATTTGTATCGACCATGATAGAATCACCGTTTTCGATAACCCAAGAAAGTGCTGCAAAAGATTCCTCATGTGCGGTAGGATACTTGTGTTCGGGTGCGAGCGAATAATCGACAAAAACAACTGCCACATGATTCTTGATGCATATCTAGTAAAGTATTACTGGTCAAAAAATAACATTTTTTAAATAGATATAGGTGGAAAAAAAAACTTACATCTCGAACTGGTTTAACATGAGTATGTTTGGATCCAAATACCCAACCGCCTCCATGAAAGAACAGGACAACGGGAAGTGATTGGTTTTGTGTACCTGGAGGTCTGAATAATGTCAAACGGACTTCAACACCATTATGGGTCACAGTCTTATCTTGTTCCATCACTTCTAGTAAGTTCTTAAGCTCCTTCGAACGTTGGTTGGCGAGTTCACGTAATTTGGGAAGAGGGATAGTTTGTTCACTGAACTTGGGAAGTTTCCTTGCATTTTCACAATAAGCTGCATAAACAGGATGAAGTGTAACTGGTGGTGCCATAGTGTTATTATTAGTTGAGCTTATACTATTGTTGGTATCGTTATTCTCGCTATTAGTATTGCTTATTGCTATACTACAATTAAAAGATGTAAGAACAGGAAATTGCAGAGGGTTTTATATGATTGGAGAAAACATGTTTACAAGTCCAATTTCGTCTGTATGTGCGTCCTTTCAAACAATGATAAGTCAGCCCGCGGGTTTGCTGTGAAAGGACTTGCCATTTTACCACGGAGTGCTTATGGATTGCGAGGATGGGAATTTGTAAATCCGGATTTGTTAATTTCCATAGTTACAGTAAGTGGGATACAAATAGTTCCCATGTATTATCTCCACAGCAATAGCCAAAACAAATCATTAAAACATTACATATCGAAAGATTATAAAATAAGTAGTAATTAATTTATTTTGTTACAGGTACTAGGTGTATTTGAGTAATATGTTGAATGATTTCTTCCTTTCTTTCTTCTTTGCTTTAAAGGTTCGCACGCGTTGTGTTCCAGAACGTGTGTAAAGCGTTTACAATTTGATCAAGAAGTGAAGATCCCAATGGACTTAAGTTACCCACATTATATACACCATGAATCAAACCTATTACTCGTACAGATGTCACGTTAACACCAGCAGCTAAAAGTTTACGAGCATATGCTTCACCTTCATCACGTAACACATCAGCTTCAGCAGTTGCAACAAATGCTGGTGGTAATCCCCTTAACTCTTCAATTGAAGCATGCAATGGACGTGCCGTAATAACATTGCGATCCTTTTCATCGGGAATGTAATGGTCCCAGAACCACTTCATCATCTTGCGTGATAAATAATAACCTTCTTGAAATTGTTCATATGAACTTGTGTACAAATTATCATCTGTTACTGGATAGATAAGTACTTGATATTTTACTGCATTGAGGCCGCGCTGTTTGTCGAGGACTAATAACAATAATGATAAGTTTGTGATATGATTTAACAAAGATGGGTATTATAAAGTAATGGGAATTTTTAAACATACTTGATATGACCGCACTAAGATTTCCTCCAGCAGAATCTATGTAGTTTTTTTTTTTTGAAGAGTTTTATGATTGTTATGTGATTAATATACACGAAAGAGAGAGTAATTTGGTATTTTAATTTACCTCCAGCAACTACCAATTTGCTAGAATCTGCATTGATAGAAGCACCGTTTTTTGATGTCCATTCAAGAGTATCATAACATTCTTCTACTGCGACAGGATGACGAACTTCTGGAGATAGTGAATAATTGACAAAAACAACGACAGCGTTGGCTCGTACAGTAAGCTATAAATAAAAGGCATACATCAATGTTTTGCATCCTTTTTTTTCTTTTTTTTTTTTTTTTTTGTATCTGTTTTCTAAAAAAAAAAATGTGTATGTTTTCGTTACCTCAGTGCGGGTCACTGCATGAGTTTTTTCACTGCCTACAACCCATCCACCTCCGTGAAAATAAAGAATTACAGGCAGCATTTTCTTTTCACTACCGATAGGTCGAGTGATAGTAAGGCTGATTTCCTTGGTACCATCACGGCTTGGGATCGACATTTTTTCCTCGAGCACATCCAAAGGATCCATAGGTAATTTAGCTTCGTGCTCTCTTGTCACATCGACCGGAATTTGAGTAATATCGACATTGGGAAGGTTCTTTAAGAAATTTTCTAAATGAGGTTCAAGGACAACTGGAGTTGGGGCCATTTTTTTTTATGTTATAAGATAAAAAGAAGAATAAAGAAAGAAGTGAAGTAAAACTCAACAGAAGGAAGAATTAGTTTAAAACTATTTTATAAGCATATCCTCCTAATGAAATTCCGCTATCGTATCGCAATTCAAAGTCTCAACATAACGTAAGGTGAGAATTTTTATTTATTTCTTTTACCCAAAGAAGTATGTGTTTTCTCTCAATAGTTTGATGGATTATAGTAATGCATAGCAATTGTAGCCTATTACTCTAATATCATATGTTAGGTCTACGGCGTCAATTTTTTAAATTACACTTTGCATATATATTATCAATTATATGTCATCACTGAAACTCTACCAGCATGCTAATTAAGTCGTTATAAAACTCCGGCGACTTTTTGTGTCCATCTGTGATCATTGGCTAATTATCCAAGGTCCGTTCAATCGTATTGTCAGGAAGGTGTGCTAAATCATATAATAATATTATCAAATAATTGGAGCATTATGAATAGTAACTTTTACTATAAAGCATTTATATCCAAAAGCAGTAATAAACTATTGCATATATTTATATTCGTAAAGCGGTGCAGATATTTTTGGAAGACTTGCTTCCGACATCCCATAGTTTGGTACATTAAACAACGTATATAAACTATACGTAGTGACGACATGATTATCAGCAAACGATAGCATCTATGTACGTATTCCGAATGTAATTGAATAACAAGGAAGAGTTTCAAAACAAAATACTGACAGGGTATTTTTCGTGAAGCCATAATTTACTTATATTTTTCTTCTTTTCTCATTATATCGAGGAACACGCACGTTAAACATATGAGAATTAAACTTTTTTTTTCTCCTCCCACAATGGCTTTAGATCTTTCCATTATTACATGGTACAGTACTATTTATTTATTGTGTCTGGAATAATGTTAATATATTACGTAATAAATTATATGCTTATTTAGCTTCGTTCGAAAGCTTCGTCTAAATGGGCTTTAATCATAGCCATTGTCTGCTTATAAACTGGTGTTTCAACAGGAACAGTGACATATCCATGAGCTGATTAATGTAAAGATTGATTAATATACACACAATGACCCATCAAGTTTATATAATTATTATAGGACAATTAAAAATATACGTACTTGCACCAATTACACGAAGACAAGCAACGGAAACGCCAGCCTCGGTCAATTGCCGGGCATATTGTTCACCTTCGTCACGTAATACGTCAGCTTCTGCTGTAAAGACAAGTGCTGGAGGGAGTCCAGTCATATCTTCTTTAGAAGCCATTAATGGAAATCCAATTTTGTTTCTCTCAGGAGTATAATAAGCATCACCATAAAAGTCAATATCAGCAAGAGACAAGGTATAATCGCCGTTGCCAAATAATATATAAGATTCATAACCTTCTCTTGATGGAGCAGTCGAGGGATAGATCAAGATTTGTGCCTTAATAGCATCACCCAGTCCGCGTTCCTTGGCCATCACTATTATATTTTAGTCAATTATTGTTTTAGATTTTCCATCGCGTCTTTTCTTTCTCTTTAGAATAAAATGTTTATACCTACGTGTGATGGAAGCTGTAATATTACCACCAGCTGAATCTGTAGTTGGAAGCATGTCAGTTAATATTAGTATATCTTGTTATGGATGGATTGAAAATATGGAGAAAAGTTTTTTTTACCTCCTGCGATGACAAGTTTACTAGTATCAACATTGATAGAAGCACCATTCTCAACTAGCCAACTCAATGCAGTATATGAAACTTCGTGAATGACTGGAAACTTAACTTCAGGGGCAAGAGGATAGTCAACGAACACTATTGCGACATTGTTTTTGATACAAATCTGTATATAATACATAGTTGTTGTAAAAAAATCTATAAATCAAAAATTTCATTAAAAAATAAAATAAAAAGCTAACTTACGTCACGAACAGCTTTTCCGTGGGTATATTTTGAACCGAATACCCAACCACCTCCGTGCTGTCCGTAAACAAGTAAACATTTAACAACAGATGTCAGTTAACATAGCAGCGCCAATTGTTCGTTTTTATTATTATTCTCATATTATGATATATGCTTCCCTTCCCGTACGTCCGTATATTATATACAAACACAGAATTACGAAAATAAAAATAAATAACAGTAAAAATTGACAAACATCTTACATAATAAACAACAACTGGAAGAACATCATTTTCAGTACCAACAGGACGGAAGAGATTTAATTTAATTTCGGTACCATTATGCACAACAGTCTTGTCTTCTTCAATAATCTGAGCAACAGGAATTTCTTTCATACGTGCATTTGCGAATTCTCGCATTTGCTCAATTGTAATATCACCATTTCTAACTTTTGGGGCGTTCTTTGTTTTTTCAAAAGAGGCAGCATATACTGGGTGAATAGGAACTTTTGTTGGTGCCATTGTTTTTTTTTTTTTTTCTATGTTAAAAAAAGTCAATGTATATAATTTAGTGGAGGATAAAGAGAAGTAAAAGAAAGGTTCAGGAACAGCGAGGGAAAATTGCTTACTAAATAAAATAGTTGCATTGGTCGTGTAACCGGAAGGTCAGAAGCTTACTTTAATCTTTATTCGCAATTCTAATATTCTAGTATTTGTACAACAACCATATCGGCCAATTTTGTCCAAAAGAAAGAGCGTAGATTTTATTGATATCGTTATAGTTTCTATATATTCATCCAATTATATATGTTTCCGGACCCTGAAATTCGGCCCTTGTGAGTTCAAGCAGTTGTAAATGTTATGCGTGTGATAAGATATATATATTGTATTTATATGGAAGCGTTGTTTTATGCTTGTTATGTACAATACGTTTTATAAGTAGATGAAGATGTTCTTGGGGATGATTAATTACCAACAATAATTCAAAATGACATTTAAAATGTTGCCTTATGCGTAACAAAATAAGAAACTATATGATGAGCGTGTTTCAGGAATGTGTTACGCATAATACCTATATATTACGTACTTTAATTTTAAGTCAAAAAAAAAAGCATCCGAGAGTGGGACGCGGGAATGCGTGAAAAAACAAACTCTCATTAGCTGATGTAAAAATTTTAAAATGATACGTATACGCCATGAGGTATAAATCTTTGCTTTTTTGTTTTATATAGGCGTGTCAGCCTTCTTCCTATATTGCACATCATTTTTAATTAATCAAGAAGGACGTTGTATTTTTTAGCACTATATCCAAAAGTACCTTCATATGTATAATTAACTCACTATTTTAGTTTCGTTCAAAATGAAATAAGAAATTAAGTATTTTTAGTAAATGGTTTTTACGGTTATTAGAAAAGAGTATAATGAAAATTGAAAATTCGCATCGCACCGTGATGTTATATATATAATAGATCATTGATTAACTTTTTTGATAAAAAATTTTAAACACCAAGTTTATTTCATCATATACGTATCAATCATCATATTCAGAAATTGCTCTAAGCGACCAGTTGCAAATTGTAACCGTTCTTTGATTGATGCTGTATGTAACTGATCAAAAAAAGATTCATACAGACAGGAAGAAAATATTTATAGAAACTTAAGTTTAGCATTGCCATCGGCATAATGAATTTAGCTCAAGAATGATGTTATGAACCAGCAAGTTGACAATTAATTGTAACTACTGAACATGAACTACGATACATGTTAAATAAGAGTAATAATCGTATCAGCGCGCTATTATCATAGCTGTATCTATAAATATATGGTTGATAAAGTTGTATACTATTTTATTGAACCTACATACTTCATGTTTAGTGGGAGATTAAAACAATACAAAAAACATCATAATGTAACGAATAGATGACATAAGATGTTTATTTACAAGGTGGATAGCAAATATGAGATCTGTGAGATGTCCAAGATCACCGATTAGGAGCTTGTACTACCAGTAAAAAACAAGATTTGGATTTCGCGATGAGATCGGAAGCTGGCTCCGGTCAACTTTCTTTTCCTAATCAATCGCCCAATTGGTTAGATCAATGTCAAAATGAGCCAAGAAAATGTAATTCAACCACCAGCATGTACAGCTGATTTGAAACCCTTTGAAACTTCCTTCAAGAACTTGGAATCAGCTTATACAAGCAAAAACCATCGCCAAACAATATATCCAGCTTGCTTTATCTGCTGTTGATCACATTTTCCAGCTACAGTTAATTGCTGTGCTCGATTATAGAGTTTTTGGTTTTGGTATGAACAGTCAGTTTACTCAAGCAGTAAAATATGCACGCGAAATTATTACTTACAAGCCGACCTTAGCGACCGGATATCTACGATTGGGTTCACTTTATCAGATGCAAGGCAAGCAGAAGAATGTTATTGAGGCATACAGTTTGGGGCTTAAGAGTGTATTTCAAGATGATTCGGAGCATGCACAACTCGTATGTGAAAAAGACGTAGCATCACTAAACGCGTTGAATTAATTGCTCTTTTTCCTGTTAAATTGCCAATCGTATTATTTTAAAACTCCATTATACAACTAAGATGGCAGGATTGACAGTATCCAATATCTGGCGAAATAGGTACAGTAGTACAAATATTTTCATTATTTATAATATTTAAATATGAACAGTGGTAAATGCTGTTGTTTACTTGTAAGTTTTGTATTGGTACTTCTTTTTACAATAGCATCTGCAACCAAGAGAATGACCCAAAGTATATCTGCAACAATGACACTTGCCTTTTGGGAAACCCGAAACACTTTGACAAAGCTGGAGCTTGATTATAATACAAATGAACGAATTTCAATGAAGGTGGCAGATATCCTGTTCACACTTACTAATTTACACACTTTTTCCTTCAAGACCGGAAGTGTTTTATCGCTCGTTATTGGTAGTATGAATCTTGTAGAAGAACCACACAACACTCTTGCCGACTTGGAAATTCATATGCAAGCCGCTTCTATAACAGGAGAGATAATTAAACCTTTATTATTACATTGTCAGAAATTAAGGCGACTCTGTTTTGGTCGGGTGCACGACACCTCTATTACAAGAAGTCAATCAATACTGTGAATATCTGGAACTTTTTAGGTATAACTATAAAGATGGACTACTGGCACTTTATCAACCTCACCGTAAAATCAGCAAACCAGCAGGATTGAAACGAATATACACCAATAACGGTGGAACACAGGTTCCTGCAAGCGATTTTCTTGCATTAGTTTGTCATAACATGTCGACTCTTACCAGCATTTTTGCAAATCTGGATGAATCAAGTGGAACCAATTTTGGTGATATAACGAAGTACCCGAATTTCAACCTCGATAAGTTGACTAGTTTGACGTTGTTGCTGAACAAAGAAGGACAGCCGTCGGATTTAATACGTGCTATTTTTACTTGCAAAACTTTAAACAGCTTTGAAGCACTAAATATCGTTGATTTTAAACCAATAGTCGACATACTAGTCAAAATTCCTCCACCTGCTTATTTTACATTTTTGCATGTTGGTCAAGAGAATAATATATCAAGCCTAGTACAACTATTCAATTACTACGCCTTCAAGTCAGAAAATGCCAAATCACTGCAAAGCATTACACTCAAATCATGCCAGAAACTAAGCGATAGTGTATTGAAATCTTTAGAGCAAGTTAAGACATTACAACTTATTCACTTGGAGAATCTACCTCTGGTAACGAAAAAGGGTTTACACGAGTTTCCTGAAATGCTGCCAGCTACGGTATACTATATTACTTTTTCAAATATAAGTTGTGTTTCAAATGATACAATGACTATTTTGAGTGGAATGAAAAGCCTGAAGTATGTGTACCTCGAAGACTTATCAAATGTAACGGATGTTGGTATTATGGAGCTAGCCAACAATTTGAAAAGCTTACACACTTTATCGATAAGAAATTGCACATCCATACCAGACAGCGCTATTGTGTATGCAAAACAGGTGGTTGATACGGTTATACATGTGACTGAGAATGTAAATTCAGAGTATTCCATACTCCTAATAATATTCCCAATACCAGACACTTTCTTTCATACGTTTCATTGTATCAGTTATACATAGTTTACAACTTGCATAATATTAACAAAAAAAAAAACATTTTTCTTTAAATGACTGTATGAATTTATTATATACGTTATGTGAAAAAAAATCGCTGATTTGGATATAAACAGAAATGTCTATTATTACTAGTACTAGTACTATTATTGTTGATTTGATGTTTTTTGTTTCTTTGCACGATACTTTTGCTTTTTGACTTCGTCCGAATCACATCGCTGACGATCCAGCAGCGGTTTATATCTAGCACTCTTTTGCTCCCGACCACCTCCCAGTACAACTGTTGGCTGTCGATCTTCTATTTCTAAATATTCCGTTAAATTCTTCTTTCCTTCATCCACAGGGAATGGTTGCATATACTGCATAAATGTCTGACATAACAATGCACGGGTCATATTTGCACTCCATAACTCCCGCCAATGCTGATATATCCTGGACATACTGGCTCCTTTTCCAACAACCCAATCAATATTTTCAAATTCGCAATCATACAGCAACAATGGTAGCTCGCTAGCCATAGGATAATCCGGACGTGATTCAATTTTTGAAATATTCAATAAATCTTGTACAATCTCAGGTTCTTCCAACTTTTGACCAATCAAAAATAAAACTGACATAATACATCGTACTTGATGCCATAAAAATGCTGTACCCTTTAACTCGACTTCATAGAATTCTGTATTTGCCAATCCAGGTGCTGGTGGTGTAATGTGATTAATATCCAATGATACCACACGACGTTCGTAGTTGGTAATATTTTTGGATGGATCCAATTTGCAAAAGTTGCGGAAATCATGTTGACCCAAGAAATAATTAGCGCCTTTTCGCATAGCATCCAAATCAAGATCACCTTTAGTAAAAAAATACTTGTATGTACGCGACTTGCAATCAAATCGAGAATTAAAGTTAGCATCAACTGGTGCCCATGCCAAAATTCGAATATCTTCAGGTAATAATCGGTTCAAGGTATCAACGTAAGTAATTTCTGATTTATCGGGTCCATTACTGCGTACTTTGAGTGAAACAACTTGGCCTAATCCGCTTACGCCTTTGTCCGTGCGTCCACAACGTGTAAACTCACATTCGTCGACTGTCGTGATGAGTTTACAGCGTTGTAATGCTTGAAAAAGTCTACCTTCTACTGTAGGAATAGTTTCTTCATCTGTTTGTGCTGCAAATCCCATATAGTTCCAACCTAAATAAGCGACTTTTAGTGCAATATGTCGTTGGCTGTATTTAGACATGTCAAACGGACGTTCTTTTTGTTTATTCTTTTGCTTGACATTGCTGTTACTACTGTTGCTATCGCTTATTACTACTGGTGTCGTTGTTGATGATGCTGTTGATTCGAGCGTAGCAATACGTTCAAGTAATTGTTCGCGTGTCCACTTTTCATACTTATCCATTCGGCGCAAATGGGATCGCAAAGGGCGAAGAAACATTGAAGTTTTCCAAGCCACTGGAGTATCTGTTTTTATGCAAAACTGACCATAATGTAACCCAGCATATTCTCCCCTTTTTCGCTTTTATTTTTTTTTTTTACTTCCCTGTTATACTTTTGTATATTGCATTGTTACATAAAAAAAATGTCATTTGAGGAACTAGGAAATGCATTCTGGCAATGGCTTGAAAAGAATGGGTCTACTTTGTCAGACGGTATTAAGTTTCATGATTATCGTGATTCAGAAGGTGCTGGACGTGGTGTCATAGCAACGCGTGATCTCCAAGTAAATATTTTTTTTTTGTATTTTTAATATATAAACAGTGTCATAGGCAAATTAAAAAAAAAAGAGTTTAGAAACTTGAAACGTTGCTCGACATATATATTATTTTATGCATAATGTTTATGTATCACTAACTTTATCCTTCCTTTCAAAAAAAAAAAAAAAACATGTGTAAAAAAAAAGGAAGACGAAGTTTTATTTACTATACCACGACCATTGTTATTATCCAGTCAAACGTCCAGACTTCGTCAAGAAAAAGACATGGCTGAGATACTTGATAAGATGTCTGGATGGAATCCACTAATTCTTTGTTTAATGTATGAAAGTCAACGTTCGGATTCATTTTGGAAACCTTATTTCGGTAAATATATAACTATTCAACCTTGTTCTTTTTTTTTATTATAATAGGAACAGAAAGTTAATGAAAAAGAAATTACTGATTAGCTTTAAATAAATATTAGATGTGTTACCGAAAGATTTCTCAACGCCTATGTTTTGGGACAAACAAGAGTTAAATGCATTGGAAGGAACTGACATTGTTGGTAAGAGGTTAAATCAAAAAAGTTGAAGAAAAAAGGAGGTGGCATTAAGCAATCCAAATTTAATGCATGTGGGATGTAGCAACAAGCGGATAATAGGCAATAAAAATGTTGATAAGAGAGAAAGTTACTTTTTTTTTTTCGGAGATGGTTGAGGCGAGGGGTAGAAGGGAGTTACAAGAGCTTAATAACTGAATATATTTTATATATATTAGAAAAGATCGGCAAAGAGGAAGCCGAAGCCATGTTTTTTCAGGAGATACAACCTATTTTGAAGGTAAAACTTAATTCGATTTATCATTATAGTAAAATAGATTAAGAGAAAATATTATTGTTTGTTGGGGGGAGGAGGACATTGTTATACATTATGAAAAACAAAGTTTATTTGTTTACTTATTATTTGTTTTTTTTTCTTAATCATGCATACGTATTTATAATAATAAATTTATATTGTAGGACCATCCCGAAATATTTAATTCTGATGTTCATAATGTTGATTTGTTTCATCAATGTGGATCTTTGATTATGTCATACAGTTTTCATGATGAAAAAGCAACACCAAAAATGACA
The DNA here is from genome assembly GCA_016758965.1 of Circinella minor. Lineage (NCBI taxonomy): Eukaryota > Fungi > Mucoromycota > Mucoromycetes > Mucorales > Lichtheimiaceae > Circinella > Circinella minor. The sequence goes on along the minus strand of JAEPRB010000107.1, from coordinate 28,150 downwards.
CAAAAAAATGATGATAATGGAAATGATGATGGTGAAGATGGAGAAAATGAAGATGAAGACCAAGAAGAAGGTTTATTAGCCATGGTGCCGATGGCAGACATGTTAAATCACAAGACTGGATATAATAATGCACGTCTGTTTCATGAACCCAATTGCTTACGCATGAAAGCCATCAAATTTATCAAAGCAGGTGACCAAATATACAACACATATGGTGATTTGTGCAATGCAGACCTGCTTCGGAAATACGGCTTTGCAGATGAAAACAACTCCTTTGACTTGGTCGAAATTAATGGTGGCCAGGTGGTTGAATTGTGTTGTGACGACACGGACGCTTCTTTACGTGATAGAAAGGTAAAATAAATAAAGGAGGAAATTGTATAAGGGAAGAAGAAAAAGGCAAAAACTCCTTTTTGTTGGGCTTTAAATTGCCCTATTTTTTGATTGATATATTGATTTGATTAAAACGTTAATATTACTTTTATAGATAGAGTTTTTGATGGAGGAGGAAGCACTAGATGAGTAAGTATAAATCTAAAAAAGGACATTAAAAGGGGGTTGTTGTTGGGGGGGGTTAAGGGTGCTATAGTTTTTTTTTTTTTTTTTTTTTTTTTTGGTTCTTATTGAAGGCGACAATGGGGGTTAAGATTAGAGAGAGAAGAAAAAAAAGGGGTTTGGGGGGATGAGAGAAAGATTGAAAATGGGGAGAACAAGAAAGAGGGGATGTAATTGTATACACTAAAACCATATTATTATATTATTTCTAGTTGTTTCGTAATTGATACGGAATATATTCTTCCACCTGAGCTTATTAGTACCTGTACGTTTTTATTTTTTATTTTTATTTTTATTTTTATTTTTATTTTTGTTTTTGTTGTTGGTATGTGGCGTATATTTATGTAACAGTTTGATAATAATTGTATAAGAATTATTATAGTACATGTTTTACGTGCTTCAGCAGAAGAGTTTGAAAAAATGGAATCTAAACAAAAACTACCCAAGCCAAAATTGACGCCAACAATCGCAAAGCTGGGAATGCAAATTCTGGAAGAACGCCTTAAACGCTATCCTCAAGAGGTAAGAAATAAATAAATATCAGACTGAAAGGAGAATAGTGTTTGTGAGGCTGGGGGGGGGGAGAGGAGAAGAAAGAAGATTTATTTTTTTACCATAAAATAATTTACTTTTAAAGAAAAAATAAAAAATAAAAAGGGAAAGATAAAAAAAAAAAAGAGTAAATAATAAGAGAAAGTATGAATAAAAGGGGGATGATGTAAGGTTCAGCAAAGATTAAAATGTTATCAGGACGACAACCAGACTTTGATGCAGACAAAATGCAACCGGAATAAACGACATGCACTCTTAGTACGTATCGGTGAAAAGAAGATATTGGAAGAGACGATTAACAAGTTGAAAAAAGAAGCGGAAGGTCAAAAACGTAGTGCAGAAGGTGGACAAGATAATAAGGATCATATTAACAAGAAAAAGAAAAAGAACTGAGTTATAAGGTTGAAAATATGTATTTATTATTATTATAATAATAAAAATTGAAACTAGATCTGCTGTTTGCATATGCTGCAGTAGCCCTGAAAAAATAGACAAATTTGGCAAAAAGAAAAATAATTATAAATAAGGATCATTTATCCAAATGGAGGCATTTTTTTTGTTTTTTTTTTCATTAAAAAGGACACTTTTCATCCCGCTTTTTTTTTCTTTTCTTCCTTTTTTTTTTTACTTTTCATCTTTAATTTTTTTTGTTGCTGTATTTTTATATATTTTTCTTTGTAACATTATCTACTACTACTACTATTATTATTATTTTCTTCTAAAAAAAAAAAAAGATATTTTATTCGATATGGCCACTATCTATCAAAATACCGGTGCTCTTCATTATCGTGAAGCTGTTCAACAGCAACAACAAAAAGAAAAAAAACCAGCAGCATCTCCACCACCCGATCAATTATTGGCCCAAATCTCAACAAATGTTGCGGTGATTGTAAAGTGTCCCCAAGAAGCGGGTAGTCTAGCACATAAACGTTTGCCTAGTCTCCCAAATTTCATCCATCAGGTTTATACCAAGAGTCGAATGACACCTACTTTGCTTGTAGTAGCATTAATCTATCTTGAACGATTGCAAAAAAAGCTCCCCAATGGCTCTCAAGGAGAATACGATACTCCATATAAATTATTTTTAGCTTCAGTTGTATTAGCTTCTAAATTTTTGGAGGATTCGTATCCCGTGGCACGAAGCATTTATCGTGTTGTCGCCCCTGTTTATTCTATGGCTGAAATTTCCGTCATGGAACGTAGTTTTTTGGGTGTTATCAAATATGACTTATTTGTCAAGCTTGACCAAGTCTGTCGATTCGTTCAAGACCATGGTGAACCTGTTAGTGTCTTGGAATTGAACCTTTAATATTAAAAATCGAATCAATTTCTCTATTCTGAAAAAAAAAAAAACTCTGATGTACATAATTCAATTCAATCCCCTCTTTCCTTTGTTATCAATTTTTTTTTCTCACACACTTTCAATATACAAATACACACTTATATATATATACGACCACATCACTTCCATTCTCATTATACAAAAACACTTGCACCCTTTTTTTTATGCTTTTAATTTCATTTTTCTTACCACTTAGTTTCTTATAATTCCTTTCCTTTAATTTTACTTCTTATCTATTTAACGGTACGGGATATCGATTTATTTTACACTCTATGAACTTGTATATTTCTCCCCCTTATTCCCCCAAAGGACGGTCAGCAAAAACAAAACAAAACCTAATGCTGCTGCTGTACATATATTTTGACCGTCAAAAAAATACCCCCCAAAAAATACATTATGATGCTTAACTACTTATTATTTCTTTAACTCTTTTCCCCCTTTTATTTACATCAACACCCCCCTAACTCTATGCTATTTTGTCTCTCTCAATCATATTATACTCCATTTAACAAAAAAAAAAAATACACACAATTAATCTTTCTTTTAATTTTATTATGAAAATATTATACATATTATTATTATATACTTTTAGTAGTACTACATCACAATCTAATAAACGAATTCTCTCTCTTTTTTTTTTAACTATTATACAATATCAAAATACGTTGTCCATTGATTTTCGGGTATTAGAGATCCAAATAAATCTTTCATATCTTGTCCGAGCTATAATAAAAAAAAATGTTTTTAATGCATATATATACAATGGTTAATATTTTTTTTAAATAAGAATTAAAATAGATATAACAATATTCATAGAATATGACATCATTGACTTGTTGTTAAAACGACTTCCCTCTTTTTATTTTTATTTTTTTTATCTAACTTGCATTATATTATTTCATACTTGAAAAAAAAAATAACAAAAGAAAAGTTATATCACTGTACCTGAGTTAATTCACGAACAATATTCCCCATAAGTGCAATATACGCATAGTAAGCCATGTAACACTCGTCCGACTTGAGTCCAAGATCGTACTGCAGCTTTCGCATCAGTGATACACGCGCACGATCTGCTGGCGGCAAATAGGGAGGTAATGGCGTCTTGAGTTGTAATGCCGACGCCAATACATAAAAATAGAGAAGCACGTTCCCCGTCATCTCCATGAACTCGGAACTTGCACCCATTAAAATTTGTTGGTGTACATGTACAGGCCATACATCTTTTAATACTACAATTCGTAATGATAAGAACTTGTCTAATATGTTTTGACAAGAATTTAGCATTGAGTTATATGTAGCAGTAGGAAAAGGACCTTTTAAACGTGGTTCACTAGGAGCATGAACAAGTAAATCCCGGAGTGTTACAAGCGCTTGTTGACATTCTGTTTGATGAAATAACATCTCTTCGGCATCATGTGTCGTTGACAGATGCTTATACAACCATGATAGTCGAATCAGCAGATCTGATAAACCCTGTCTAAGGGCTTTTCTTGCTTCATAAGGCCAAATATACGCCGTTACTATCAAGCCTATAAATAATATAATAGTAATTGATAATGAAAAAATAAGTAATAATTTTTTTTTTAAAAAAAAAACCGTATCACATTACATATATAAATTATTATAAAATTCTTTTATGCATTCCCCTGTTTTTTATTTTATTTTATCTCCTAGTCTCTCACTCCTCTCCCCTTCCTCCTTATCTTTTTTTTTATTCTCATTAAAGTAGTTCGTCCCCCCCCTTCTTCCACAACCCAAGAGAAAATAGAATATGAATAAACATATCATCCGCAATAAAATAAAAATAAAGAAGAATATTTATGCTGTGTTACCTATGACAACGCCGAGTGAGACAGTGATACAACGTATCCATGCCAACTCTACAACATCAACATCAATAAATTGTATGTCATCATGATGATTATACATAAAAAGAACAACCAAATTATAAGCCAATAAAGCAACTTGACCAAAACGTCCATGTCGATGATATAAAATGACCCAAAACGCTGGCATTGAATAAAGCCATGTCAATAATGTCAAAACAATGGGATTGGCTGGAAATAAACTATATGTCAATGTAGCAAGTACACAGCCAGCAATAGTTGCCAGGACACGGAGAACGGCACCAACATTCGTTCCTCCAACTGTAGGTGTAAGTAATGTCATAACCTAAATAAAAATAGAAATAAAATATCTAATTTTAATATGACTAAAGTTTTTGGGCAAAAAAAAAAAAAGTTGATGACAAGAAGGGGGTCAGATTAATGGTGATGGGTAATGAAAAATAATAATAATAATAAAAGGGGGGATGAATATAAAAATTATAGAGAATAATTCTGAGTACAATACATACTACACACATATTGATGCATCATGTATGTGGTATTTTGCTACTATCTATAGCACAATTTCTTCTTTTGGTATAAAAAAAGATAAAATGTATATATCTGGTATTATTATAATAATTTTTTTTTTAAAAAAAAGACTATCGTCACTTACAGTAAGTAATGTCCATTCCATACGATATTGATAAAAGTAAGGTTGAGTTTGGGGTATAAATGCTAATGCTGAAACCGCTACGGCTGTCAACATATTTTTAACAGCAAATTTAATTGTGTGCTGTCGAAACCAAGAAAAGAAACTCCATAGTTTGAGGCTGAGTTTATGCCGCTGAGTACTCGGTTGTGGAGTGTGCAACGTATTAGATGTATTATGATTATTTGGGGTAAAGAATGCATTATCTGTTGCTGCTTTTGCTGTAGCCGATGTTGTTGTTTCTGATCCCGTCGTCGTTTCTGCTGTTGATATATTGCTGCTACTTTTATGTTGTTGTAAATCTGTTGAGCGCTTCTTTTTTACTATTGTTGAAATGATATTTTCCTCTTCAACTGCAACCGCAGATGATGTAGCATCGACAAGAACAATTAATTCTTTGGTAAATTCCAACAAACTAAAGGCAAAGAAATACACCAGAAAAATATTATCTGCAGGCATCTCTTTCATCAATTGCATGTGTAAATCGCTATAATTACAATGATTGTAAATACGACTCAAAGCATGATGCAGTGAGTCTTCGAAAAGGTTCATGGCTGCGACCAAATTTTGCCGTAATTGGCCAAAGGAGGGTGGTGGTATAAAGTTACCATAACGAGATACAGATGCATATGCATACATATGTTTTGTTGTCGCTGTTTTCTTGTTGTAATTGCTGTTTTTTTCTTTCTTTTTAGTATCATCAAATTGTGATTGAAGATGAATAATTGTTTGCTTGCAGGTAAATGCCAATGACTTCATTGGTTGTCGAACGGTCTTTATGAATTGTTCTAATTCACCTGCTGATCCATCATCATTGTTACTAGAATCATTTGTATCTATGTCCTGATGTGAATTTTGTTGTTGCTGCTGTTGTTCACGTTCATATTGGTGTTGCTCATGTTGACTTCTTTCTCGCCGTAATTCATTTTCCAGTTTACGTCGTTGGTCATCTGCTTTTACATTCCATTTCTCCTGTTGAGACTGCATGACTTCGAATTGTAAACCACAACTATTTCGTAATCCACCAATGTGTCGATCGAGTCGTTGAAGGCTAGAAACAATATCACCATAAGATCTCATACCGTGCGGATGTTCACGTTTCGCATTAATCAGTGATTGTTTTAAGGCAGCGAAACCAGAACGATGTGCTTTGATTGCATCTTCAAGTTGTCTGTTAGCTGTAAAATTAGGTAGATCACCATCCAATAAAAACGTTTTAGTTAATAACTTGAGCAGAATTCGAACTGAGGATAGACTGTTATTGATATCTGATCTATAGATACAGAAAAAAAAAACGTTAATGAATAAAAGTATATTACATCATGATCATGATATATTGATCATCTGGATTATTAGTAATTATCTTTTTTTTTTATGTTGTCGTGTGTCATAATATCATCTAATCATTATAAAAAAAGCTGTCACAATGTACATCTATCATATAACTCTAATTCTACCTACTTTAGTTTCTTAGTGGCTGTGACAGGCCACAATAGGAGACATACTGCAACTGAGATGATGGTTCCAATGGCTACTAATACAAATAGTTGTCGGATCACAAAGAAAGGATCATATAGTAACTGAATCCGATCAGGTGATGGTTCCCGAATTAAAGTCGATAAAATAATAATAAATGCTAGTGCAGAAGCTAATATATAATAAAAGCAATTAATTTCTTTTCTTCATCAGATTTTTATCGTTCTTTTTTTTTGCATGTGATACGATGTTCCCATGAGTACTATATATATATTATCTTATTATAAAAATCTACTTTTTTTTTTTACCTGTTCCGGTACTCGGTTTATTCATTCGACCTTTAAAATAGGCAATTACAAATGAACTGATACCAATCCAGACACCTAACGTCAAGCCATAACATAAATAGTAACGTTCTTGCGCAAGTAAAATATTATTGATTGATACACTTGTTAAGCACAATACTAACGCACAGACCGTAAACAACCAACCATAACCAGCTGCTTCCACCATTCCCCCAACCGTTTTTGCTGGATTAAAGAATACAGTGACAGTAGCTGCCAAATGACTTGCAACCCGTTCGCCGCCGACCCAGCTATTTAAGAAGGGTACAAATGTAAAGAGTGAACCAAGCATATAGGCAGTACTACATTTGATAACCATTTTTTGGGGATATGTTAATTTAAAGCGTTTTATCCGTTGGTAGTAACGAGTTATTATGTTGGTTATTGTTGGCTTTTGATTGCTATCATCATTGTCATTATCATTACTACTATCTTCATCATCTTCATCGGATTCAATTGAAATTGGTGGTTTCTTTGCTAGTGGTTGTTGTTGTTGTTGTGATTTTGGTAAGAGTGGGCTTGATTCATTGGCCACATTCTTATTGCTGTTATTGTTATTGTTATTGTTGGTGTTACTTTCCTGTTCTTGTTGATAATAATATTGTCTCCGCTGATAATCCAAATAGGAAGAATAAGATCCAGGAACGGTAGATAATGAAATTGTACGTCGTTGTAATATACCATCATCAAGTACAACTTCATAATCACTTTCAAATGAAGATGGGAGTACTTTTTTAAAACCAAAATAATCTTCCTCTTGTTGTTGTCGTTGGGATAGATGCTGATCTGGAGATAGTAGTAGTGGTGGCGATCGTATCAAAGAAGATGTTGTTAGGAATGGAGGATTGTTAGTTTCTCTAACTGATGAATATGATATCGTAATGGGAAGTGTATCATTATTACGCAATACAGTGCTTAAAGAGGGTATAATTGTTGGTTGTTGTTGTGTATGTTGTGTAAAATAGGTCGATGAAGAATTTTCGTTGTTGTTATTACAACTTTTACCACCAGTCGTAGTATTTGTAGTGTTTTCCCGTTTCCTCTTATTATTTACAATTGGAGTAGTATTGCTATTTGGTTGTATATCAACGTAGCCTATCATTATTTCAAATAAACAAAAAAAAAACTGTTTACAATTAAGAAGAAATAAACAGAAATAGAAGGCAACGGAACAGAAAAGAAAGAGGGAGAAAAGGGGATTAAAAAGAAATTGAATGAACTGATCTGGTAATATAGTTTTTCATTTGCACCTGACAGAAAAAAAAAAGAGAGTTGGAGCGCTGTATGAATTGAATTGCATTTCTCACACACGAGTTCACCATGTTCCGTTATAAGAGAAGATATATATAAGATAAGCATTCCTTCTCTTTCTCTCCCATATAGACACCCATGCATACACACACACGTTTCATTTATTATTAATACAAAAATAGTTAAGCAACTACTTGTATATGATTTCTTAAATGAACAGCAGAAAGAAAAAATATAGCAAAAAGATTGGATGATAATAAAGTATAAAACTTAAAATATGTAAGGTATTCAAGTAAAAAGACGATGTGCAAGGAACCTTGTCTTTTTTTTTTTGTATATACATTTGTCGCACAAACAAATATGAGTTTATAAGCATAAACATATCTTATTACTTACACAAGTTTATTTTTTTTTTAACTTAAATACTTTTTTCCCGCACTCAATAACCAAAGATTCTGGTAAATAAGTCTGGTCTCAAATAAGGACTTAAAAACAGTCGCCCGGTCAACGTCAAGAATATAAAGTGTGCTATAATACAAAACAAACGATGCCATCTTTTTGGACGTACTGAATTACCAAACTTGATTTCGAACCATACAGCAATACCATGCAAAGTAAAGAATAAAACTTGTTCAAAGGTCATTCTTCGTACAAGTGCCATTAAGACAAGTTCATGAAATAGGCCACTGATAATAAACACAGCAAGGCCACGAATAGAAGGTGAAGACCAACATTGTAACCATGAAGACGACAATGGCCGTGATTCATTTTTCTCTTTATGGGTTACTTTAATAGTATTGTTGCGTAATTCAATCGAAGCAGTAAAAATTTGGCGATGGAAGATCTTTTGGACAATGCGATTCCATCGTCGACTTTAGATATTAAAAAAAAAATTGGAAAAGGTTAGTGAAAAGAAAAAGCCAGGAGGCTAAGAATACTACTTTTTTTTTTTTTTTTTGTTACCTCCAAAAATCCCGTGGGGAATGAGCTAATATAGGTGAATCAAATATATCAATGATCGGAACACCTAACATGAACTGAAAGCTTCCTGTTAAAAGATCCATTATACCCAAGATACAATACACCTTTAATCCAATCAGTGCTGTCAATAAAAAGCTTTCAACACTCCAATAATCGATCGCCAAGAGTCGTTGTGAGTAACCATATGGTAACCACGGGTCCACCGCTGATTTCATCAGGGACCACTTGAACACACCCCGAGCCACTTTTGCAAGACCTTGAATTCGAATTTGTTTGGTCGATTGTTCCTGTTTAGTTTCCTGGAAAACCAGCAAAGTATTAGCTACACCCATAAGTGATTCACGGAAACTCAAGTTCTTGTCAGCAAAGTAAACAATATAGGATGCAGTGTACCAGGGGGAACCCAACATGGCAGCGTTTAAAAATTCAGTAGGACAGGCAAAAAACATTGAAATGGATACATGGATTAAAACAAGTAAAATACGTAGTGTGATAGCACCTATTATTGGTTGTAAATGACGAACAGCAAGATAATCTAGCCATATTATAAAAGCATTTCCTGCAGCAAAATATATATCAGGTATAAGTATTGGAGGTGGAAGAGTTGCATTGATAATGGGTTCTGTACAAGCAAACATTCAGGAAAAAAAACACGAAAAAAAAAAAGTGGGACCGAAATAAAAAACGGGAAAACAAAGAAAATGCAGCTTACAGTAGTTTGTTAAATTAGAGCGGACATAGAATGTCAGGGAATTTTGCCGCCAATAACAACCCAATATAATGAAGTTTAGGAACTCTAGAATATATAAAGTAAGGATTTTCTAGCGTACATGCTTAACTAAATGGGTTATGGAGTCACAGCTTTTTGGATAAATAATTTTTTTTTATAATCATATATCAAGAAGCATTTTACTCTTTGTGTAATAACTGAGTATGTCTGCAAAGAATTTAGTTAAAATAATAAAAAAAGGAGTATTTCATGATTAATAAATCCATAAATTTGGACGATACTACTATTGATTACTGCTTAACAACGATATATCTAAAACAAGTGATTTTAGACTATATACACTATTCTTTTTTTTTTTTTTTACAATAATAATACCTATATAATTTCGCTTGAATTTAAATAGATGTTAGAGTAATAAAAGTATAAGTCAAAAGCAGATTCTACGCAAGATTTTCTTTTTATGTTTGTGGTGTTGTGCTTTAAGTAAAAAAAAAACACACAGTATTATGTAAATGGCTTTATGCACTTAAAAATAAAAGACATCAATGAGTCAAAGGATGTCTTTCTTCCTCTTCCTTCAGGTTACCATATGCGGCATCATTACTATTATTGTTGTGATCTAGACTATAACATGGATTACTTCTAGTTCATTCTTCTAAATATGATAAACACCGCCATTAATTTCAAAATAGACCTTATTGTAAAGCAAAGAAATTTGCTGAAGAAATACATTCTTCATGAAACAACTTATTAACTCACGAACACGGGAAAGATCATTAAAAATGGCAAAATTTGTAAGCAGATACATAAGATACTTTTCCTTAGGGAAAAAAAAACAGATTTATACTGTATAGCAGCACATGTTAGAAATATATCATATATATCACATTTTCATGAATCAAACTGTTGAGAGATTTTTTTTAGAGTTGTTTGTGACTAACTTTAAACTGAAAAATTAAAGAAATTTTATATATTTCATATTTTGCTATGGTACTAATTTTTCATAACCATGGTTATTATAACTTGTATTCACCATATATAATGTTAGAGATCTTATTTTAATAACTTATTTTATGGTATACGTACGTAAAATATGTAGCTGTGACATATCAATAAAAATCATACTGCCTTAATAGACAGCAATTCATGGGTGGCGGTACTCCATTTGTATTTAATAAAAAAGAAACACGAGTAGAGAAATTAATTACGTTTTGAAAATAGAAAAACATAATAGCTATATATACAACCAAATTATGCTTCTCAAAAAATAATGAATACTTTTTGTGCTGTACAGCATTACGTAAAACAACACTTCAAATAAATATTTTACATTTTATATTAGCCAATTACTACTCTCGTTACTATGTAATATACTTATTTGTTTTCAAAAGTTTTCCAAAACGCTGGATATCATCTATCAACACTTCAGTTGATTCTAGTGCCGGAAAATGTCCTCCCTAACAATAAACAATCTTTGATGATTAGTCCATTTTTATACATCGCCAAGGTCAGTAATTTTATTTGCTTACCACTTCATAATCTTGAAATTGTTGGATATTCATATTTGCTTCTATCCATTCTCGAGGTAACTATTTACGGAAAATCAATGGGTATGTTATCAACATATGTATACAATTATTATTGTTAAATAAGAATAAAAAGAAGTATTTAAATAAAAAACGTCAATTACAAAAATCTACGTATGTGCACGTACTCTAACATTCTCTCCGGGAAAATAAGCAACTGCACTAGGAATATCGACACGTCCGCTATTAACATCATGTAGTTCTGTGGAATTCCAATTTTCGTAATACAAACGTGTTGATCCTGGCATTGATTTTGTTAACCAATATAGAGTAACATGGGTGAGGAATTCATCAACTGTAATAGTGTCAGGTAAACCTTCAGTTGACTCTTTTCCGGCCGGATGGGCAGCCCAATTATGAAACTTTTCAAGTATCCATGCTAAATATTAATTTTGACTTCTAATTAGTATTTAACATGTAATGTCTTTTTATTATATCAAATAAGCCAAAATATATACGTATGCTGTATTAGATCTAGATCTTAATATTTACCTAAAAGACCTACTGGACTATCGTTTAATCCATATGCTAGTGTGTAAGGTCTCGTTCCTTGAATACAACGATATCCACCGTCACGATCAAATATGACATCAACAAATGATACTCTGATCTTTGTTTTGCCTCGTCCATATACAGCATCTGCACCAAAAACTTTATATGCAAGATACTTTGAAATTGTGAGCGGATTAGAAAATACAGATGATAATGGTGGTGGATCACATAATGGAAAAACAGTGTGGAATGCTTTACACTCATTTGGATATTTCATGGCAATTATTTTTGCTATCGAACCACCCCAATCACTACCATGTACCACTATATAATAATAAAAATAAAACGGTGAATATATAACCTCTAAAACCATAAACTACATAAACTTTCCCTTTCCCCTTTTCGCAATTAATTTACCATATTCAGTATATCTCAACTTGATCATGAGTTCATGTAAAAATTTAGCATTTCTAGCAACACCATGGCCAGGACGTTTAGGTGCTTCTGAAAAACCAAAACCTGGCAAACTTGGTATCACAACATGAAAAGCCTGGATTTTATTTATCGATTTATACAATCGAGTTTTTATTAATTTTTGTTGGTGGGAAGTAAGAAAACAAAAAAAATAAAAATAAAAGCAGATTAATATAATACCTGTCCTCTATCCACCCCATCTCGAAGTGGTTCAATAACTTTATGATACTCATAAAAATTAGATGGCCATCCGTTTATCAAGAGAAGTGGAATAGCTTCTGGATTATTAGATGGTTCATGAATAAAATGAACACATAAATCTTGAATAGTCACTTTATAGTGATGCCAACGATTCATTTCACTACGAAATTTTTCCCAATCATAATCATTGAGCCAAGCTTTGACCAGAGGTTCAACTGCCCAACGAGGTGCTCCATAAGTCCATCCAACATCTTTTTCGAGTTCGTTAGGATATTCTGCATTTCTTAGTCTTTCTTTAAGCAAAGCAAGTCGTTCAGAAGGAATAGATGGAATCTCAAAAGGTTCAATAGACATTTTACGTATTAAAAAAAAAGAATAAAGAGAGAGAGAGAGAGAGAGAGAGAGAGAGAGATGGGAAAAAAAAAGATGTATGAATCAGCAAGATGTGATATTATTTGTATATTTGGTTGTTTCTATTTCGCATTACCGAATCAGGTTATATGATATTGTTATCAACAAAATATTGATCACATGGATTAGAATAGAACGCTTTCAAAGCAACTATTTGTGTGGGCGATTATTTTGAAGACAAAACAACACATAAATCTTTCCCAGATATTTTCGCATAAATACACCTTGTATCATTTTATACTATAGTCGGACGGCAACCCTTGGGATTAGAAATCAAAAGCCCTTGATACGTACCTACGTACCTCAATGCCAAAATTTAATAAATCATTGTTATAATACAAGTTAATTACTACTGGTAAATTTTACTTGCTAATAATAGTATTTATTAACAACAACAACAATAAAAACGTTTTGATCGATAATACAAATGAAATGATATTTTATATTCAGCTTAGAATATATACATGTCGGATAGTAACCTCCATCCTTTCCTTTCCATTATTATTAAACAATTTCCTTTGTCTTTAATAGCTTTCCAAATCGTTGAATATCATCCACGAATAGATCACTAACTTCTAAAGCTGGAAAATGTCCTCCCTAAAAATAAAATAAAACAATACGTACATTATTAGAGTGTAAGTATTCCAAATGTATATATACATATTTTATAGACAACGTACCGCGGAAGGTTCGGTAAAGTAAATAATATTCATGGTTGTTTCAAGCCATTCTCTTGCCAGCTAGTTAAATAATAAATCAGGATATGTATCAGTTTCTAATTAGTTTTATTCTCATTCATATATATATATATATACCTTAGTGATTTCGCCTTTATAATATGAAACACCAGTAGGAATTTTGACGTGATCCGCGACTGCTTGTGCCATTATTTTATCATTGAAAGCCTCATAATAAAGTCGTGTGGATGGGGCCATGGTATTTGTAAGCCAATAAATTGTTACCTGAGTCAAGAATTCATTTGTCGTAACCGTTTCAGGTAATGGTTGACTATCTTTACTATCTGAATGATATGTCCAATTATGAAATTTCTCAAGCATCCAAGCTACATACATTTTTTTTTTTTTTTTGGGTGATTAGAGTCTTTTTTTTTTTTTTTACCATATTTATATGTATACATGATGAGAAAGGAAATGATAAAAAAAAAATTCTTACATAAAAGACCCACTGGACTATCTGTCAAACCATACGCTAAAGTATATGGTCGAGTCCCTTGAATAGCTCTATATCCAGCTTCACGATCATTTTCTACATCAGCAAATGATCTTCCCATTAATATAACTCGACCTTCTCCATAAACCTTATCAAAACCAAGTGCTATACTTGCAAGAAACTTGAGTACTGTTAGAGGATGAGAAAACAAGTTTTTTGGTGTTGGTAATGGTGGTATACAGACAGGCATTACAGTATGGTATGCTTTACAATGACTAGGTAAATTAATTGCCATCCATTTCCCAATTATACTTCCCCAATCTGAACCATGAATAACTAATAGTTAAAATTGTACATAAAAAAAAAAAGGGAATTAGAATTTTTTTGTTCCTGAAACGTTTGGGAGAATGAAATTGCATAAACCACACCGCCCTTCCCCCCTTTTTTTTCATTACGCAAACTTACCATATTCATTATAGCCAATTGTTGTCATGAGTTCATTCATAATTTCACCATTCTTAACAGCACCATGACCAGGAACTTTAGGGGGGTCTGAGAATCCATAACCAGGTAAACTAGGTATTACGACATGAAAAGCCTAAAAAAAAAATAAACGTTATATATATATATATATATATATATATATTTAATGATAGCTATACAACTATTAATAACAATTTTGATTTTACCTGAGCCCCATTTTTTCCATCTCGAAGAGGTTCAATAATTTTATGATATTCATAAAAATTAGATGGCCATCCGTTTATCAAGAGAAGTGGAATAGAATCTGGATTATTAGAAGGTTCATGAATAAAATGAATACGTAAACCTTGAATAGTCACTTTATAGTGATGCCAACGATTCATTTCAGCACGAGATTTTTCCCAATCATAATCATTGAGCCAAGTATTTACAAGAGGTTCAACTGCCCAACGAGGTGCTCCATAAGTCCATCCAACATCTTTTTCAAGTTCATTGGGATATTCTGCATTTTTTAATTTTTCTTTTAAAAGTGCAAGTCGTTCTGTTGGAATAGATGGAATTTCAAAAGGTTCAATGGACATGGTTCGTTTGTTTGATAAAAAAAAAAAAAAAAAAAAAAAAACAGAAGAAGAAGAAGAAGATGAAATAAATTTAAAGTTTGTGGATTACTTTTTTTTTTTTTTTTGTTTTATGCGGAAGGATAATTCTTTGTTCCCTTTTTGGCGCCTCGGCACGAATTGATTAACCTCAGCCCCGTACATCTATATTTGACTCTTATACACTATATGTACAGTATTTTGGATTTTGATTGACGCATGTTAATTCTCGATTATTATTTTTTATGTACAAACCATATTTAGAATTTGGTGATCATATTTATCATTTCACAAAAAGAAGAGTACAAGATTTATATTAGCTGAATATGCTAATTATGTTAGATGGAATTTCTTTTTACTTATTTTAGTTATTTCTTTTATATGTGTCATCTTCGTTATGTAAAATGAACAGGTATTACATTAATGAGCCATTCTAATTAAACGAACAAAGGTGTATAATTTACAGTTTTTTAAGTCACACAGGAAAACTAAAACGGGAAGCTCTCAAATCATCTTATTAGGGTTGTACCAATAATGGTTTTCCTCCCATTATAGCAATCAAAAAAAAAAAAAAAAAAAAAAACTCTATTAAAGTTGGGTGAATTTAATAACAAATTAAACAAAACCTAGTGTTATTGTTGTTTTTGGTGAATATGGTACAGCCAGTACATTTACTCTACCACTTCATGTAAGAAGTGAAAAAGTACTATGCTATGATATATGCGCATGTGTATTTTTGTATTTGTATAATAAAAGCTTGAGATATATTTAATTTGATGTGTTACAGACTTTTAAAAGTGAAAGTAAATTTTATTTGGATTTATTTCATCATTAACCGATACATATCTATAATACAGTCACCGCTCGATATAACGATACACCCAGTTAGACTAAAAAATGTATCGTTATATCGAATTATCGCTATATCGAATTGTTGATTTGAGCTATAATGATTGAATAAAATGTAATCCATTTGTTGTACTTGGGCTCATTTGTATCTATACGTCCTGCAAAAAGACAAAAGCTCTAAAACTGTATATTGTTCATACTATAAATAAGACATAATAATATAACGATTCTTTTTTCTCTTTGCATAGTTTTTTATTATTATTGGGTATTAGTTTTAATTGAATTAGAACCAGATTATCATATATAATAAATTTTAATGCCCTGTAAGAAAGCAAATATGATTACTATAATAAGCATCAAAAATTGTCAATTTTGTTTATAAAGTGATGCAAAATAACAAAGAATAAGTTAAATTTGCATAGTTGACAAAAACAAATCAGAGTTTTATAAGAAAGAAGCAGAAGCAGAATATCACTTGCTGATTTTTTTTTTTTAGTAAAGACAATGCCTGAAGATAAATTTGATGTTCAGATTATTAAACTCTTGACAAAACTATTTATATACTAAAGTAAGAACATAAAAAAATGCCCAACAGACTTGTATTACTTCCTTTTTTTTTTAAAAAAAAATAAAGATATTATTTGTCCGCTCGATATAACGATATTTCCCTGCTTAATCTGTCTTGGACCCCTAAACTCTATCGTTATATCGAGCGGTAACTGTATCCTTTTTTTTTTTTTTTTTTTTTTTTTTACAAATAGTATAATACAATTGTTTGCCGTCGAATGATATATATAATCAATAAAAAGCTAACTAATGGGTAGTAGTCAGTACACAGTGTAGTAAAGCCGTCCTTCCCGAGAGAATATAAATATAAAAAGAAATGCTTACTTCTTATGTACGTATAAATTGCTACTAACTTGATCGTTTAACACATCCTTTTCCACTTTTAAATTTTGTTATCTTGGTCTTCATAAAGATTCAAATCTTGATAAAATTTGTATCTCCACCCCCCCTCGACCTCCACCATTACTTTTTCGATTTGTTTGTACACACTAGATAATATAATATAATATAATGTGTTTTTATACACTTTCATACCTAATAAAATTTTTGACATCGACCGGATCATCTGATAAACCTGCGTAATCTAAGACACAAAGTCGAATATTTTGTGTGGAACGAGACACAAGTTCCAACAGATCTAATATAAGAATTTTTAATAGTTTGGTTGGATTCTCTCATCAACTACTGTTCAAAACAACTATATTACCCTGTATGGTTCCGTCATTATTCTTGAGCTTAGTAACTATTGGTTGTTGTTCTGTATATCGTCTTGCAATACTTGAAGTTGATCTACATGTAGGGGATATAGGTAGACTTTCGAACATAACATTATACAGTGAGTATTCGCTAAACCGGCACTCGTTAAACCGGTATTTCGCTACGTAAACCGGTAGTATCTCTCAAATATTTGTTATATTATACTTAGTAAAATACAGGTGACTCGTTAAACTCGTGGTTATCCGGTGAACTTTCCTAAATATTTATATGGCTTATAATAGTATTATTTTATTTTATATTATATAATATTAGGCTTTTTATTGGTAAATTAGTAATACAGTGCCTTCCTTTAACGTCATCTCAGTTCTTACCTTTGTTTTCAGTTGGCTGCGTACTTTGTTTTCATAACAATTAAAAATACACAAATCATTCTTGTCGTCAAAAATAAGAAAGCTTCTCAACACCTTGTTTTGATAACCGTATCTCTTTTTCGCCAACTTCACACGGATGCTTTTTTCTTCTTTCTCATCTGCGTACGTACGTACTTCTTTTCAACTTTGTCATGTATTTGTTCATTACTATTGGATATGTAATAATGTTGTTGATACAATTCATTTTTACTCATTTATTCAACTGCTTAACCATGGTCTATATTAAACACATACTTTGTTGTGAATTCATTATTGATCCAATCTCTGGTTCATTTTCACTACGTATTTGATGAATACATTATTATCATTTTTATCACTAAAAGATTAGCTCATAGTAGCAAAGATATATTAAGCAGCTAACTACATTATATGGATTACCCTTCTTTTTTTATCTTATAGTTACTCTTCCCAGTATATTTTACATCAATTAGTACCAGCTGCGTTTCAATTCGCTAAACCGGTACAAATCCTCACATATATTGAGTACCGGGTTAACGAATAATCAATGTACTTTTGCCAAAATAAATGGATTTTATTTTTTCATTTATTGTCTTGGCAAGAACGCTTGGTTTTTTTTTCGGGTCTTTGCCCTTTTTCATAAATGACATCAAAAGGTGTTGCTTTCATTACTTCAACTGCCTACTATTTGAACAACCTGGAAGGCGAAGGCACAATGTCTAAAAAAGCTATAAACAGCAAGCTTCTTCGTAAGATACCATTTTTTTTTTGTTGATGTTGTTGTTTCGTGGGTAAATGATGATCAGTTTAAGTAATGAGGTATTGTGTTCGTTAGCTAAAAAAATGAAAGAAATGTATTTATGCCCGCCGCATAAATTATAATATCGGACTCTGTAATTTTTCTTTTTCTTTCTACGTATCATACATATTTTTTTTTTTTCACCTGATCCTCTCTGATCAAGATTTTAGTAGCACTCATTATATTATAGAACTGTTCGTTTTTTCCCCTTTCCTCACTTATAGAATTTTTCAGATTGACTAGAGATTTCGTCGCAATTGATCCGATCCGATCTGCGAATCTGTGAAAATATAGTTTTAGCAATAATATGATGGATATTTCATTTAGTAAATAGATGGGTTTTGGGGATGCGGTCATTCATGTTTTAGTACGTATTTAAATTATTTTTCACAAAATAACATTTAATAATAAACAACAAAAAAATATGTAAATAATATCAGATGGATAAATTACAAGAAGTTTATTATATCACAACAATAGATATGGTATCGCAAGATCGATTATTGTATACACCTACAATAGGAGATTCTATCGTTCCATTTGTGAAGAAGCTTAATAAGATAAGATCAAGAAAGAGGGGATCGAGAATATATGATACGTACAATAAAAACGATTATTGTTTCCTGAATATCGGGAAAACCCTTTATTTATATACATATCTCGAAATATCAGGAGCTAATAAACGTCTAATGATTAATATATATCTAATATCAATTTATGATCAACATTTCTACATAGAATACCTATTCTAATATTTGTATATCCAACTATGTACTCAACTATGTTATTGTCTGTCCTTAGTATTCCACGGATAAGCATATCTATCAACAACAGCCTTATGGTTGATAATGGTCTTACACCATTATTACATCCTTCCCCCCCCATCTATATAATGTCCATCCATCAATGTGAGAGTCTGTCGGGTTATCTCGCCGTCAAACCGTCGACATTGTCCAAGTACTTCTTGCTTTGTTTCAGTTTCGTACGTCGTCCTTGATTTGCTAGTATGTTGGTCAATACGTCAATTTACGAGTGGGAAGAATATACACCGTCCTTAGAAGTGAATCGTTTTAGTAATATCGTATACTGGAACCCTTCACAGCAGTGTACGTACAAATAACACGTTTCTCGTCAACCCAATCGTTTGCTTCTAATATCATTCAATATTATATCCAAAATCTAAAATCGTCAAAGTATAATAGAAAGTCGAGTTCAGGCCCTCTCTCCTCAATATAATATTATGAGATAGAAATAGGGAATGTGCTAGCTAAAAAAAAAAAAAAAAGAATCGTTTGGCAAAAGAGAGTGTACAGAAAATAAAAAATCTTTTTTTTTTGTATGACACCAGAACCAAAAAGGAAAAAAAAAAATACTCAAATGACTATTATTTTTACGTATCGTCTTTTGTAATTGTTTTTTTCTGGGTCATCCCATTGTCGGTTAGGACAAGATCATCTTGTCCCATCCACCTTAACAGATTGTTACGTCAAAGTAAGATATTCTTGTCATGTTTTTGGAGCATTGTTCCAAATGCATCGCTTGTTCTCAACTACTGTATGTAGCTTTATGTAATGGATAGCCCTTCCATTTTACAAGGTACTGACTGTAAGCTTGTTTTCTCGTATATAATTGATAGCTGTATATTATATGAATTTTTATCTTCTTTTTATAGTAACTATCTTATACAGATTCATCTATAATTATATATTAGTAGAGTATGTTATCATATACAATTTATGTGGTTCTGTAATTGCGCAACTTATTTTCAAAAGTTACGTAAACCGAGTATTTTTTTTTAAGTTCATCCGGTACGTAAATAAAGTACTGATTTATGGAGAGTACACTTTATTTATCAATTTCTTAAAAACACAATAAGTAACTACTATGATTTATTTCAAACAAATAATTTATTTCATAACTCTTTTACATTTTTAGTTGTTATCCAGTTACGTATCTATAAAGATGTATTATTATTACTTTAGACAGATGAATGATAATTTTTATGTGGTATATGTGATGTGTAAAAAAGAAAGATAGTATTTTGTAGTATAAGATTTCTTATGAATTCATGCAATTTAACACATCCCATTTGAATTACCTAATTTGTAAACATTCCTCGTGAAGAAACTTTATATTACTTTTATCATTTGAAAATATAGTTTATTATATATGTAATAAAACTTTAAAAATATATTTAATAAAACATGAAACATAACAATAACAATAACAATAACGATCCAACCTTTTTTTTTCAAATGGGGGGGTGGTGGGGAGGGTTTATTTGCACACACGCTTATGTTGAGTTTCTATTTTATATTGTTGCTACGTATAGCACACACAATTCATTGATTTTTAGTTTGAATATTTAAATAAATAGTTACCATGCAACTTCATTATTCATAAAAAATAATACTCATCAGTAAAAATAAAATAAATATAATTCATCGAAAAGAATCGAGTTGAGGATATTATTATTAATAATAAAAACCAACATGTATTAATGTAAAACATTACATATTATGCGATTTTGGGCAATACATGTACACTATAATCACTCGACAAGGTTTGGGATTGATCTCAACCTCCGACATACATACTGTAGGATAGAAACCGAAATGTTGGGGAAAAATAGTTCAAATACATATTGCTAAAGTGTATTCAAATGGGTGGTTATTACTATCAATTGTTGTCATTAAATAAATATCTTGGTAAGATAAGCATTTAATTCATTAGGATAGATAATAATGAGTGATATAATATATCGCATGGAAACAAATTTTTGACAGGTTTATTTTTTAAAAGATAAAAAGAAATATATATCTGTTTCTTTACAAATGATAATACAATAAATCAATGTAGTATGAAATGAATGCATATATACTTTTTTTTTTAAAACAAGATGAAATAAGAATAATCCGACCTATTTTGATAGTTTATATATATATACTGGTTTTAAAGAAGTTTTTTTTTTTTTTTTTTACCAATGACAAATAAAACTTGACTGAGTTTTTAAAATTTAGAGAGCCAAAAACCACAAAAAAAAGCTTCGGGTACACAAAACACGTACTACATAACAACCTTTTTTTTTTTTTGCGTCCTGCTCTTTTGCCTTCTTGGAGTTTCTTTTTTTTTCTCTCTCTCTCTTTTTTTTTTTTTTTCCCTTAACTAAATTATAACTAAAACAAACATGGTGAGTTTAATCGATTCAATTAGTTTTAATTTTTTTTAAAATACCCTTTCCTACCCTCCCTCTCTTTTTTTTTTCTTTACACTTTTATAAAATAAAAAGAAAAACAAAAAGAAGCTTTTTCTTTTTATTTCAACGACACGTCATGTACAAATTACAAAAGTTTCGTGTAGTTTTTTTTTTTTTTTAACCTTTTTGATTTTGATTTTTATTTCTATTCATTATATATAATAGGACGACAACATGTCTGACGTAGGTCCTATTAATGAACCTCATTATGACCTTGATAAACCAATGACCGAAGCAGAACCTATTCCTATATTATCTATTATTGACGATTGTAAGTTTATTTTTTTTTTAAATAGAATATTATAAAATGACTAATATAAGTTTATTTCTTTTTATATGATTATTAAAAAAAACCCCCCCTTCCCCCCCCAAAAAAAAAACCTTTTTTTTTTCTTTTTCTTTAAAAAAAAATAACAACATTTAGATGAAAAGATTGCTGAAAGAGAATTTCAACCATTAGAAGAAGATATTATTGAAACGAACGTATTTCATTGGAATATTACAAATTTTCACAGTCTTTCAGAAAGAGAACAATCACCTGTATTTGAAGTAGGAGGACATAAATGGTAACACGTTTCTCCCTTTTGTTTTTCTTACCTATTAAATAGAGCTTGAAGGATATTGAATAATACATTATATTATATTATATGATAGGAATATACTTCTTTTTCCAAGAGGCAATAATCAACATGATCAATTATCAGCTTATTTAGAATTTGCAGATTTAAAGGATGAAACAAAAGATCCTAATAAAGTTTATGCATGTGCTCAATTTATTATTATTGCTTCACCACCTTCTGATCCTACGCTTACTGTTAGTCAAAGTATGTAAAAATTTAAATTTGGATGTTGGGTGGGTGGGTGGGTGGGGGGGGAAGGGGAATTTAATAATGAAATAGATAACTAAAATTTATAATATATAAAATAGCATCCTTTCGACGTTTTCAAAAAGATGAATCAGATTGGGGTTTTACACGTTTTTTGGATTTAAGACGACTTTTTCAAGTAGATCCTAATACTCAATTAGGTCCATTTGTTGAAGATGATCAACTTCGACTTAGTGTTATTGTACGCGTCATTGAAGATCCTAGTGGCGTTTTATGGTATAATTTTAAAAAGTAAGTGTTTTTTTTTTTTGATTTAAAAAAAGAATTGATAAATTGATTTTAAATACTAAAAAAAATAAACTTTTATTAGTTATGATTCAAAGAAAATGACAGGATATGTAGGATTAAAAAATCAAGGTGCAACATGTTATATGAATTCATTATTTCAATCTTTATATTGTACCAATTATTTTCGAAAAGCTGTTTATCAAATTCCAACTGAAAATGATGATCCAAATGATAGTATATCTTTATCTCTTCAAAGATTATTTTATCATTTACAATTTAATTCATATCCTGTTGGTAAGTTATATTATTTTTGGGGGAGGAGGAATTATAAATATAAAAATTTAATTTTATGTGGTTATTATTAGATACACAAGAAGTTACTAGATCATTTGGTTGGAATCAATCTGAAGCATTTAGTCAACATGATGTTCAAGAATTTAATAGACTTTTACAAGATGCTTTAGAAATTAGAATGAAGGTAATATAATAATAATAATAAAAATGAAAGGAGAATAATGAAATTGAATAATAAGATTTGGATATATATATATAGAACACACCTGCAGATGGTGCTATTAAAAAATTATTTGAAGGCAAAATGAAAAGTTATATTAAATGTATTAATGTTAATTATGAATCAAGTCGACTTGAAGATTATTATGGTAAAAAAAAAAGCCCAACATTTATAGTTGTTTGTTGATATTAAATATATATATTAATCCACTTATATATATAATAATAGATATTCAACTTAATGTGAAAGGTTGTAAAAATTTGGAAGAATCATTTAAAGATTATATTGCTGTAGAAACACTTGAAGGTGATAATAAATATATGGCTGAAGGACATGGACTTCAAGATGCAAAGAAAGGTGTGAGTTTTGAAAATTTTCCACCTGTTTTACATTTACAATTGAAAAGATTTGAATATGATCTTCAAAAGTATACAATGATTAAGGTAAAGTATAATTTATATTTAAACAAAACAAAAAATTGAACTATATTAACTTTATTATTATTATTATTATTATTATATAAATTAGATTAATGATCGTCATGAATTTCCATTGGAAATTGATTTGGAATCTTATCTTTCACCTGATGCAGATCGCACTCAATCTTATAAATATGCTTTACACGGGTAAGTGAAAAAAAAAATTGATTATTATTATTGTTTTTTTTTTTGAAAGATATAAAGTACTGATTCAAACGTGTATATATATATATAGTGTATTAGTTCACAGTGGTGAAGTATCAAGTGGTCATTATTTTGCTTTTGTAAAACCAACAAAGGATGGAAAATGGTTAGTTTAATAGGAGGGGGAAAAAAAACTATATATAATGAATGAATGTCATTAATCACCAAAAAAAATTAAAAAAAAATTGAATAGGCTTAAATTCGATGACGAACGCGTTATTCCTGCTTCCGAAAAAGAAGTATTAGAAGGAAATTATGGTGGTGAACTTCTTGGTGGTGTTGGAATGAATGGTCAACCTATTATGGGTGGTATTAAACGAATTACGAGTGCTTATATGCTTGTTTATATTCGTGAATCGATGCGTGACGAAATTTTACAACCACTGGATCAACATGATATTCCTGAACATCTTGTAAAAAAATTAGAAATGGAACGTCTACAACGTGAAAAAGAAAAAAGAGAAAAAGAACAAATGCATCGTTATATGCGTATGTATTTGGTAACAGACCAAGATTTTAAAAATAATACTGGATTTGATTTTGTGGAACTTCATGAACGATCTGGAAAACCATCTTTACAACCTCAATCCATTCTTAAAGATCAAAAATATGGTGACTTTTTACAAGAATTAGCTGAAACATTGGGTAAAAATGTAAATGAATTTCGATTATGGTTATTGATGAATCGTCAAAATCGAACCGTACGTCCAGAAACACCATTGATTAATAGTCCAAAAGAAATGGAATTGACAATGGATCAAATTCGACAAAAATATTTGAATGATACTCAAAATTTGAAATTATATGTTGAAACAGCAACTCAATATCAAAATGGAAAACCTTATTTCCCACCTCCACCTTCGAATACTGCACAAGAAGTTTTAGTATTCATTAAATTATTTTGTCCTGATACTCAAGAAATTCGGTAAATATTATTTTGATTTGATTTGATATTATATATATATATATATATATATATGCTAAATTATTATTAGGGGTATTGGACGACTTTATGTTCCACTTATGGGTAAGGTCGGATCAATTATGGATCAATTGAATGAAATGGCAGGATTTGAACAAGGAACACCTTTATCGTTATTTGAAGTGAGTTTTTTGTATATACACAAAAAAATAAAAAGACAGGTTTGGATGAGATGATTAATATATATATATATATATATATATATTATATAGGAAATCAAACAAACGATGATTGATCCAATGTCACTTACATTGACATTTACTGAAGCAGAAATTCAAGATGGTGATATTATATGTATACAAAAACAATTAACGAAAGAACAGTAAGTTAAAATTCTAAAATATCTATATATAATATCAAAAATTTCTAAACTTTTAAAAAATGGGAAAATCATTTTTTAGAATCGAAAATTATCGTGCAAAAAAAAGTTATCCTGATGTTCCTGAATTTATGGATTATCAATTGCATAAAGTAGATGTACAATTTATACCAAAAGATAAGAGTAATAATGGTGTTCAACTTCAAATTCACAAGGGAACAAAATATAATGATGTGGCTATCAAAGTAGCTGAAAAATTAGAATGTGATCCTGAAAAAATTCAATTTTTCACTGTTGGATTACATGAAGAACCCAAATCAGCGATTCGACGATCGTTATCTACCACTTTAGAAGACATGTTGCATACACCTTATACACCACGTCATCATACAAAACAACGTCTCTTTTATGAAATTTTGGATATTAAATTATCTGAATTGGAATCCAAACGACAAGTCAAAGTGACCTTATGTACACCTACATTAAAAGATGGTGAAACATCTGTGATATGGATTTCAAAACAAGCTCGTATTACAGATTTATTAAGAGAAATAGGTGTTGTCAAAGATCAAGAAACCAATAGTAATAAATTTTTGTCTGAAAATGGTACACGACGTGTACGAGTATTTGAAGCTATTAATAATCGATTTAATCGTGAATTTTTGATGACAGATGCTTTGGCATTGTTATCTGATAATCCATCTGCACAACTCTATGTAGAGGTATATTGAAAATATGGAGGAGGAGAGGGAAATATATATATCTATAATTTAACTAACTTTTTTTTTTTTTTTTCATTTTTCAAAATAATTAGGAAATACCACAAGAAGAACTTGAAATGGGAGATGATGATATTTTTGTTCGTGTATTCCATTATCAACGTGATACTTCTCGAACACATTCTGTACCTTTTACATTTCTTGTTAGAAAGGTAAATATATTTATATACACACATGTATATATATATTATAAATACTAATAATATATATATATTATACAGGATGAACCTCTTAGTGAAACCAAAAAACGTTTGCAGGCACGAACAGGATTAGGAGATAAAGAATGGAGTAAAGTAAAATTTAGTATTGTAACTACATACTCTGCTGCGCCTATTGATGAAGGTAGTTAAGAAAAAAGTATTAGTATAAAAAAGCATAACTATTTTTATTTTACTAGATACTAACGCCAACTAATTTTTTTTTTATAAAAAAATGTAAGCAGACGACTTTAAACTGAGTGACCATCAGTTTAATAAAGAAGATTCATTAGGGCTGGACCATATTGATCGAACAGGTCGAGCAAATAGGATAGGAGGATTAGAAAAACCACTTTCTATTCGAGGCTAGAAAAAAAAAAAAAAAGAAAAGATTGAAAACAGATTTTAACCCTATTAATTAAAAACCCCCTTCCCCACACCCCAAAAACAAAAAAAAAAAATATTTATATATAAAACTAAAAAAGCTTAAAAAAAAGCACTTTTATTTTACTATTATTGTTAATAATTATTGTTTTGTAAACATTTCCTTCAGGGAACTATGGTTTTACCCAAAGGAAAAAAAAAAAAAAAAAAAAAAAAAACACGGGAATTACTAGAAACTACAGTACTTGTAAAAAGAATTTTGGGGGAGGGGAATTCATAAGTTTTTTTTTTTTTAATAGTAGCTCCGCTTATCTTTTTTTTTTTTTTCAGTCAAAAAGAAGTTGATATATAAAGTGTGTGTGTGTGTGTGTGTGTTTTTCTTTTAAAAGAATCAAAGGCCCAATTTTCACCGTGAGACCCAAAAAGTCAAAGTTACTTTGGTGTGTGTGTGTATGTTACTTTATTAAAACCTTATATATTTTAGTTGTTAATATAGAATTATTTCTCACCTCTTTTTTTTTTTTTGTTTCTCTTTTTCTTTTCTTTCTTTCCCTTCTTTTTATTATATAATAAAACTATCCTTACAATATGATGCTTTATAAAATTGTTGTATTAGGAGATGGAGGTGTAGGAAAGGTTATTATCCTCTCTTATCATTATTATTATTCAATATGTATTAATATAAAAGACTAATAATATATGTATATCAATAGACTGCATTAACAATACAAGTATGATGAAAACATTGAGTTTTTTTTTGATGAGAAAGAGAAAGAAAAAAAAAAGTGGCGATATGAAAAATAAAAATAAAACCAGTTACTCACTTATCAATTAATAAAAATATTTTTACGTATATAAATTACTTATATGAAATAAGTTATGTTTAAATCATTTTGTTGGTAAGTTTATTGTTATTATTACATACGTATGAAAAAAAAAAAAACTCTTTTTCATATGTTAATTGTTTTAATTCATTATTTATTTTTTAGAGGTATAAAAAAAAAAAACTCTTTTTTTTTATCGGAGGTGTTATAAAGAGAAGCCTTTTTTTTTAAAAAAAAAAAAAAAAAAGACATGTGATATACTAACGTCCTTAATGGTCATGAATAGACATATGATCCAACGATTGAAGATTCTTATCGTAAACAAGTTGTTATTGATGAACAACCTTGTGTATTAGAAGTTCTTGATACTGCTGGTCAAGGTAAATAAAATATATATGATATTATTAAGAAAAAAATAATAATAATAATTTAATAACAAGTACGTAAAAAAAAAAAAAAACTAAAACTCTTTTTTGTACTCTCTCTCTCTATTTTTAAGTCGCCACTCTAAATAAACTTTTTTTTGTTTGATTGCTGGGGAAACGCGTGCGAAATCAAAAAAAGTGCGTCGCCATATATAATTATATACAAACC